>NCQV01086883.1:0-25584 GCA_002740545.1 Lophocereus schottii
CAGATTTGTAGAGCCGCTGTGAACACCAAGACCTCCTTGTTTGCTGTTGTTCTTTGCATAACTAGGGTTCAGGAACATGCCTTACAATCAACTGTCGAGGTGGTGTTCTTGACTTAATAGAATCACCAAGCAAACCTGTTTTGAGGACTTGTTCTCACATGTAGTAAACCGGTTAATACACTGAAGCTTACAAACACCAGTTAGACCTGTTTGGAGATCATGTTTGGAGCAACATTACTTGGACAGATTTTTACACTTGGATTTGTCATTATCAAAACTAAATATCTCAACAACATTGTACACTGGTTGCTAGCACAAGCGCACGATTGTTACAGTATAGTTGCAATATCGATCCCACATAGACCAAGGGTAGTCTATCGAGTTTTAATATATTATAAAAGGCTAAGCGACCAAATTTTCAATCGGTTGTCCCAATTATCAGTAGTTAACTATTGGAAATTCAATCGAATTTAAAGCAACTAAGAAATTGCTTTGCCTAGTAAAGAGTTGGATCGTTAGATTTAAATATGCACTTTATCTGGATTGGATGATTCAAATGAATGCAATCGTACTAAGAATTCAATCTTTTCTTTCGAAACAAACTTAATTGTCTAAACTATCCTAGTTAACATTCTTTCAAATATCGTTGGTTTAGTCTTGGTTATAGATTCTTGATTGCTAGAATTTTCCTCTCAACAAACAACCCTCTTTCAAACAGTTGTTAAATTAAGTTCTAACTTTGTTCTAATATTGAATTTCTCCTTTCATTTGTTCACTTAACTATCTAGTGTATGCAAGCCAATCTGGCCAAAACTTACCCATAAGATAGAATTCAATCAAACTAATTGGATAACAAATATTTAAAATTAGACATCCAACATCAATACTTTGGATAACAAGTCCCTAGATTGAAAAAAACTACTAACACATAATGGATATGATCAATATCTAAACAAAAGTTCAAGAATAGATTAGAAGGGAAAGAAAAACTTAACAACTATGGTGGTCTTAAATGGCTCCCTAAATTCTAAGCCTCTAACTGCCAATCTTCCACTCTAATTCCCCCTCTTACTCTAAAGAAAACTTGAAAAAACCTAGAACTAATAATAAAAGTGAGAATCAGATGAATTGTTTTTCTATGCTCTCTCCTTTTTGCAGCTAAAAAGAACCTTATTAATGCATAAATTCAGCCGTTCTCAGCCATAAGATGAAGGAAGACGAAGAGACAAGCCGTTTTAAGCCTACCACAGACTGTGGCCTTCACCACGGAGGGTCTGCGGTCGCCTCTATCTCAGCATTCTCTTGTTCTTCTTTCTTCTTCACAAGCATAGTGATTTAAAGGCATCCGTGGGGACTTAAAACACAATCAATCGGGATCAAAGCAAGAGCAAAAAGGTCCAAAAACCTGCACACACAAAAAGGAACCATGCCCAAGTGTAAAACAGGAAAAGAGTATAGATTATAACATAAAGTACATAATTCTCCTTAAAAATAGAGCAAAACAATCCTAAAATGAAGTGCGTTCCAAGCATCTATCAAACTCCCAATACTTAAACCATTGCTTGTCCTCAAGCAACTATGAAAACTAAAACTAAAATGAAGAATCTCCTCAGGTAAACATGAATAGCCTAGTAACCCAAGAAGCTAGCCTAAAAGTGATGAAAAATATTGCAAAACAAATGAGGGAATGAAGTTTTCAAAATAAGAATAAATACCATGACATAAACATTAAATCGATCACTCAAATTAGCTTCAACAATCATATCGGCACATACAAAAGGGAGGCTAAAAGAATCGGTAGACCCTCTCATTAGGAATGAAGCACTCACTACTTATGAGTTTCGAATATAATGCGGTTCCCTAAATCTCATTCTAAAGAATCAAATGTATCATAAGCTTGACAAGACTCTAAAATTGGCCACCACTAAAATGCAACGCATGCTAGACAATCATCAGGACTTTTTAGGGTTGTAATGGGGCTATGGGTAAGGGTAAGAGGGGAGCAAATATGTTGGGATTTGTGAAGCTCAAAGCCAAAGACTATGAGTATAAATCATCTTCACCTAACCTTTCACAAGAATACTCATCATACTGAACACCAATACGTCTCAAATAAACAAAATAACCCTGAGTGGGTCGAGTATACGAAAAAGTGTTGAAGCATAATAATGTAAAATTATACCAAATCCTCGCATTATTTTGCTTCTCTTTTTTTTTTTTTCTCTATTAGTACTTTTTTGTGCTTTTTTTTTGTCTGTTTGCTTTGATTTTCATTTGATTTTGCTTCTTCTTTTTTTCCCTTCTTTTTCTTTTCTTTTTTTCATTTGTTCAGATACGAGAAGGATTTTGGTAAGAAAAATTATGCACTTTTTAACATTTTCTCTAACAACTCGAAAAATTCAATGCAAATGACCCCTAGGGAAATATCACATAAAGCCCTCATTGCATACATCATTATCCAACAGCTACTCCCAATCACTAATAAAACTCTGTAGTCTTGGATAAAAAAGTAGAAGATGTATTCAGCCAAGGTTTAATATTATAGGTTTGCATCAACAAAAGAAAGTACACGGCTCAATGGGGGTAGTAAGGGAGAAATCGTAAGAAGGGTGGCTATTTGGTTAATGTAGCTCATAAGTTCAAAGAATGCTCCCGCTCATATCGCCTAAACATGCATGCTAAATGTGATCTTGAACAACAGTCAAAACAAGTTCTAGAGATTTGAAATCAAGGAAGAGCCACACATGAAGAAGAATGCGGGACTAAAATGATGAATTAGTTCAAATAAGATTCAAAATCTCACGGTACAACTATCAAAGCTCAACTAGCTCATTAGATCGTGCGTAACAAATATTTATGCAAAAGTCATTGAGTAAACAAATTGTAGTTAATATGGTGGACAAAACATGAAGCACATTTCAAAAACTTATAATCAAACATTTATTCATAGATGGGCATAATAAAAAGGGCCAAAATAGGCCTAAGAAAGCTACTTAGTCTGAGACTTATCATCGGAGGCTTTTACTACTTTTTCCCTCTTTTTTTCTTTTTTTTTTGGGATTTTTTTAACACATTAAAATGCAAGTAAACATTCAAAATACCAAAATAAAGCTAAACCTAAGAAAAGAAAACTAAAAATAGAAAGAAAAACAAAATGATCAACTAAAAATGCAAACTACTCCTAACTACAACATCTAAAATGCAAAGTACTCACATATCCACATCACATACACATATTGACATATAACTCCCCCATGCTTGGCCAAAGCATTGTCCTTAATGCAAAGACATAAAAATCAATGAGGAGGAAAAAGAAGAACTACAAAGGTGGAGAAGGGGGAGAAGAAGGATGGTAGAGATAAGAAATATGCTTGTCTTACCAAGTCTCTGAACAGGCCCTAAAGTCTTAGAAGTATCTATTTGGGAGGCAATCATTCCACAAAGCTCATCATGACTCTGCTGGACAAAGTCACGGAGCGCGGTACGTTCAGTTTGAATGTAAGCTTGGAGGGACACTGTTCCTCTTGATGGACTAGATGGTAGCATGCAAACAAGCATAATCCCAGGAGGGAGGCGGTTGAGATGAACTAAAGGCCCTTAGGTGAGGCGGGGGAGGAGGTCATACGGGTTGTGCTAACTCTTCGTCACCCAACAAAAAGTATCGATTGAGTTAGTTCAAGAGAGTGGTTCATTCAATATTAAGGAGAGCCATCAGACAGTTCCGAGGATGAACTATGGTCAAGTGGGTTAGCTTAGAGCATGCTATACAAGAAATACAATTCAGACAATGAGGCACATTCAAACTATCCGCCCCCGCAAATAAACACAAGCAAGCAATCTTTGGGCTACTCGAATACAGAGGTTTCTAATGACACCGCCTTTAAAATTATCATATCACATCGATGATCCCCAGATATTTCATGCCCAAATGCATTCGGGTTAAATTCTTTAGGGACATGTCGATAAGGTAAGCCCACACTCTGTGAAAAACCAAAAATGCTATTAAAGACAGTTAAGTTTAGTTCATAAAACTCTCTATTTAGATAGAAGAAAATATATCTTTCTTGATAGCGAGGCGCACTCGTGGCCTCCACAAGCAATGTGCTCAAAAATTCAAAGGTGAGCTCACGATAAGTGTGGTCCCTAATGTCTAAAAATTGCCCCGTACTTCTCCCAGCAAACAACCAATGTATATCATCTAACAAGCCCAATTTAGTCAACAAATTCTCGTTATAATAACGAGTGGTTACAACTAACTTACTACTCAAATTATTGTATCTAGGAATATGCTCTGGATGTGTTAAACCAAGAGGGTTAGGAATAGTACCTCAATTTCACGCATTTGTTGACATTCAAGATGTTCAAGGTGCTCGTTGAGGTGCTTGACTAGCTGTACCCCCTCTTGGTTGGTTCTTGCCATCTTCTAGGGTGTCATTAAAATGATGAATGGATGGGTAAAAAATGAAACTCTAACTAAAGTGAAAATGAAAAAGAAATAACTAAAAATACAAAATTTGTGAAAAGGTGAAATATGAAGAAATGTGGTAGAAAAAGTGAAAATTAGGAAGAATAGAGGTTGAACTAGAATTGTTGAAATTTAGGTATGAAGATGGGTATAATGTGAGAGAACGAGGGCAAGAAAAGAGAAATTTCAAGGAGATTTAGTGAAAAAGTGAAGAAAATGATAAGAAAGGAAAGAAATTTGATGAAAACTGATGAAAAATTGAAGGTTTAGAGGTGAGTGGTTATGGAGGTGTTAGAGAGAAAAGGAGACAACTTAGAGAGAGAAGGGACGAAAGGTAGAAGAAAATGAAGTGATGTTCGGGTTAACGGGCTTGAAAAACCCTTGACCATGAACAAAGAGCCTCTCTATCGACCGTGGAGTCCATATGTAGGGTCCGTGGTGAGCTCTGTCTCTATATTTTCTTCGGTTTTTGAAATAGCTACTCCACAGACCGGATTGGACACCACGAGGGGTCCGTGGATAGTTCATGTACAACTACTAAGAACTCTCTTATTATTTTTTGTGATTTTTTGAATTATTTTTCACTCTTCTTATTGCCTCTTTTCTCACTCTATTTTTTTTTTCCTTTTCTTCTTACTTTTTCTCCTTGTTTTTCTCTTTTGTTCTCTTTTATCAAAACAAAAATAAAGACTATATACAATCAAAGAAAAGAAAAACTTAATAAACGAAAAAAAAAAACAACTTGGGTTCCCTCCCTGGAAGCAACTTTTTTATGGTCGAGAGCTTGGTTGTCTCTTCTGGGAGAGTTCATGATTAGAAAGGTGGTAGGCCATAGACTTGTCAATAGGTTCCCCCACATAACAAGGCTTAAGACACTGCCCATTGACCTTGAAAGTGCCTGTTGTCTCACTCCAGACCTCCACAACTCCATAAGGAAAGAGTGTTATAACTTTAAATGGCCCCGACCAATGGGATCTCAGCTTTCCTGAAATAATCGCAACTTAGAATTGAACGATAGGACTGAGTCACCTATCTCAAATCTTTTCTTCATAATGTGCTTGTCATGCCAGTGCTTGGTTCTTTCCTTATAAATTCATAGGCTTCTAGGCATAACTCATCTAACTCATTTAATTGCAAAATCCTCTCCTCATCAGCCTCCTTAAGATCGAAGCTTAGAGTTCTAATTGCCTAATATTCTTTGTGTTCTAACTCAACCAGCAAATGATAAGACTTTTTGAAAACTAAGCAGTATAGAGTTGTAGTAAGAGGAGTTTTGCAAGCAGTTCGGTAAGCCCAAAGAGGATCATCAAGCTTTTTAGACAAATATTTTCGGGACCAATTGACCATTTTCTACAAAATGCTTTTCAACTCTTGGTTAGATAACTCAGGTTGACCACTTGTTTGCTGATGATAGGGTAGCAATCTTATGAAAATCCCATACTTCTTTAAGAGGGACTCAAGTAGCTTGTTGCAAAAATGAGTTTGATTATCGCTCAAAAGAGCTCTCGATGTGACAAATCTTGTAAATATGTTCTTTTTAAGAAACTTGATTACCATCTTAGAATCATTGGTAGGAGAGCCAATAGTTTCTACCCACTTGAAAACGTAATCGACCACCATGAGGATATAAAGATTATTATAAGAAGAAGGAAATGGACCCATAAAATAAATTACCCAAATGCCAAAAATTCTACCTCAGGAACCCCACTTTGAGGCTTTTCATGCCTTTTGAAAATGTTTCATGTCTGTGGGCATCTACCGCAAGTTATAATGAAGGTTCTTGCATCTTTAAAGAGAGTGGGCCAATAGAAGCCCGCTTGAAGCACCTTAGCTATAATTTTGTTGGATCCAAAGTGCCCACCACAAGTTGAAGCATGGAAATGGTAAAGAACACTAGGAACCCCATCTTTTGGCAAACGTCTTCTATAAACTCTATCTCCACAAAGCTGTAGAGTAGAGGCTCTTCTTACATATAATATTTCGCATCAGAAAGGAATCTTCCGTTGATAAGATAACGCAGATAGCATCAATCCACACACCATGAAATTCACCAAGTTAGCATACTATGTTGTTGCCTAGTGAGATAGTACAATGAGTTGGTCATCTGGAAAAGAGTTATCTATGGGAAGCTTCTCTATTAGAGTGGCCTTGGGACCCAACCGAGATAAGTGGTCTGCAACTACATTTTCATGACCGCCCTTGCCTTTGAATTTCTAAGTCAAACTCTTAGAGAAGAAGCACCCAGCGAATGAGACAGGGCTTAGAGTTGGACTTCTTCAAGAGATGCTTCAATGTGGGATGATCAGTAAAAATTATCACCATAGAATTGATCAAATACGAACAAAGTTTCTCCAAGGCGAACACAACAGTAAGAAACTCTTTCTCAGTTGTGGCATAATTCATTTGAGCATCATCCAAAGTTCAACTCGCATAGTAGGTGGCATAGGGCTAATTGTCCTTCCGTTGCCTTAAAACTGCTCCCACTACAGAGTCATTAGCATCACACATGAACTCAAAAGGTAATCCCTAATCCGGAGCCTGCATAATTGGGGCGAAAATCAAAGCCTCCTTCAACCTATGAAAGGCACCTAAACACTCTTCATTAAACTTAAAAGGTACATCTTTGATAGGCAAATGGGCGAGAGGTTTTGCAATTTTTGAAAATTCTTTTATGAAGCATTGGTAGAAACCAGCATGTCCAAGAAAACTCTTTACACCCTTTATAGAAAAAGGTGGCGGTAATCTCTTAATTATCTCTACCTTTGCCTTGTCAAGTTCAATGCCCCTATTTGAAATAATATGGCGTAAAACAAACCCTTTTGTACCATAAAATGACACTTTTCCCAATTCAAGACCAAATTCGCATCGTCACACTTTTGCAAGACTTTAGACAAATTATTCAAGCAACAGCCAAAAGTTGTACCGTGTTGTTTGGGCACGACGCGCGTGAATTTTACACCTCATTCTACATAGATTTATCTCAAATAATTAGTAAATTGGCTTGTTTATTTGTGGTTTTGTAGGTAATAAAGAAACTTGTGAAATGACGCATAATACATGCAAGGCATGCTAAAAGTTAGCCTCGTTAACGTAGAAAACCTTAAAGGATAACTATGAAGTAAGGCAGGGTCAATAAGCACAAAAATTATGGGAGAAATAAGAAAGAAAAACACTGTAGAAATTTGGCATGGACTACCAGTGTTAGGTGCCAAGGGCTGCCAGCGCCAGGCGGTATGGGGTGCCTGTGCCAAATCCTATTTTTGGTCTATCATGTGTACAGAATTCCAGAAACTTGGCACGGGGCACCCATGCCACCCATTGTCCTGCCCTGCTTCTATTGCTGCTCTTCAGAGGCTTGGCATGACTTTTGATTAATGTAGATTTACCTTCATTTTGTAGCAACATTTCATAAGTAATGAAGTTTTGATGCAGTTAGCTTTCTTTCTCTCTATTTATTCTTCATTTTCATTCAAGTTCTTACTTTGTTGGGTTTGATTTACTACTTTAATGTCCAAATTTACATGCTTTTGCTTGTTAATGGATTGAAATTAGTGCCTCCCCTTCCTATTTCATCTTTATATTCCCTTATCTCCTTTTAATCTCTAATATAATTTTCAAGCTCTTTCTCTCTCCTCCCTCCTAGGGCTTGAAAACCAATTTTTACACGTTTGAGTTTTTATCTCTCAATGGGTTAGATTAGGAGTAGTTGAGTTAGATTAGTGAGAATAAGTGGAGAATTCACTTCCAATAATCATCCACTTGCTCCAACAATGAAGGCCAACATCCATTGTTGGATTTTCAAGCTTTTGAGGTACTCGCCATTCCCTCCCTTCTTTTAGCTAGTAAATTTCATGCTTTCTTAGTTAATTAGATGCTTTGCTAGTTATTGTTAGTTAATATGATCTTTTGGGTTGATTTTGTTAATTATGCTTCATTTTAGTATAGTTTAATTTATCATGTTTAGATTAGAAATTAGAATTATTGAGTAATTAGTTTAGTTAATTATGCTTAGTGACATTCATCGCTTTTCCTAGGTCAGAGTTGGTGTAAAAAAATAATTATTGAGTTGATTTCCACACTGGCTAAGAGGATGAGTAAGTTCTACCATTGCTCCCCTGGCAAAATCTACATTAACAAACGTGTCAATCCCACTGCTTCGGGATCTATTTAAAGCCTCATTCCCCATTTGTGTAAGAATCTAATTTTTTAGGCTTTCAGAAGAGAGTTTAGCCTAGGTTTAGGAGAGAATAATATAAATTTAACATCATTTTGGAGCCACATTTCAAGAGTAATGAAGTTTTGATGCAATTAGCTTTCTTTCTCTGTCTTTAATCTTCATTTTAATTCAAGTTCTTACTTTGTTGGGTTTGATTTACTAGTTTATTTCCCAAATTTACATTCTTTTATTTGTTAATGGATTGAAATTAGTGCCTCCCTTTCCTAATCATCTTTCTATTCTCTTATCTACTCTTATCTCTCATTCTTTGCCTTTAAAAATACAAATTTCAAGCTCTCTCTATTTCCTTCATCTTAGGGATTGAAAACCTATTTTCACAAGTTTGAGTTTTTAGCTTTCAATGGGTTAGATTAAGAGTAGCTGAGTTAGATTAGTGAAAATAAGTGGAGAATTCACCTCCAATCACCATCCACTTATTCCTACAATAGAGGCCAACCTCCATTGTTGGATTTTTAAACTTTTGAGGTACAAATCTTTCTCTCTCTTCTTTTAACTAGTCAATTTCATGCTTTCTTAGTTAATTAGAAGTTTTGCTAGTTATTGTTAGTTAATATGATGTTTGGGGTTGATTTTATTAATTATGCTTCGTTTTAGTTTAGTTTAATTAATTATGTTTAGATTAAAAGTTAGAATTAGAAAGTAATTAGTTTAGTTAATTATGCTTAGTGAGATTCACGCTTTTCATAGGTTCGAGTTGGAGTAAAAAATAATTAGTGAGTTGATTTCTACACCATCCCAGAGGACAACAAATTTCTACCCTTACTCCCTCCGCAAAAACTACATCAACAAATTAGCACCATTGCCGAGGGTCGTGGCTCAAAACTAAGTCACCTCTTGTAAATATGCCCGCTTTTAGTTCATTGTGTGTTAGTGTAGTATATTTATTATTTCTTTATTTTTTCTCTTGAGTTATAGAGCAGCTACTTATTTGGATGGCATTGAAAAACAAAAAAAAAAAATTGAAAACCCAAAAAGTTGTGGCTCATTGAATATTAATGATGGGCTTGGAAATTTTGAGGAAACAAATATGATTAATGTTGAGCCCATGTCCATAAAACTAGATGAGCCCATTCGTGAAAAAGTGAACCCCGACCCTCCACATTCATTAAGGGATCATTTCTATCTTCCCAGAGCGTCCCCACAATCATGTTTTGACCTCCCTCGTATCCCTAAGGATGTGAAATTTGAGCTTAATTCAAATTATGTTGGCATGCTTCCCAAAATCACGGGTTTTGAGGATCCTTATTTGTTTGTTCGTGAGTTTGAGGAGGTGTGGTCATTGATTCACATGCCTAGGGTACCAAACAATGTTGTGAGGATGAAATTCATTCCCTTTGCTCTCAAAGATAATCCTAAGAGGTGGATGTATGGTCTTGAGGTTGGTTCTATTAAATTCATGGGATTCTTTTGTTGATATCTTCCTTAAGAGATACTTGCCTACTAACACAACCATAAGAATTAGGAATGAAATCCTTTCTTTTGTTCAACTTCAACATGAACCTTTTTGGTAGTACATGAATATGTTCGAGGAGTTACTTACCCAATGCCCTCACCTTGGTTTAGAGAGATGGAATTTGTGCCAAATAGTTTATGAGGGTTTAGATGTGTGTACTAGGATAATGGTCAAATCTATGTGTGGGAGAGAGTTTCTTTGTAAGAATGCTAATGAAGCTTGAGATGTTCTTGAGGATTTAAGTGATAAGACATATGAGTGGAAGACAATTAGGGAAACCCCTAATATCACATCTAGGATTTTTATAGATAATAAGGGCAAGCTACCTAATGAATTCGTTACTTTGGAGGATACTATGCTTCACTGTGAGCATCAACATGAAGTTCCTCTTTTTCAACCTCCTCAACCTCATGATTACATTCCTCCCTCTTATTCTCATGATTTTCTCTTGGACTACAGTGTTAGCTCATACTCTTACCCTTTTAATCAAATGTCTGTTGAGGGCATGAGTGGTCCTTTATTGCATCCTCTAGTGATCAACCCTTATCTTAAGACTAGGGATGCTGTTAGGGGCGATATGGTTTTTGATGATGCACTTTTCTTTTAGCTCCCTTAGGAGAGAATGGTAAGAGTGAGAAACTAGTGGTTATGGCTAGTTGTGAGTTTAAGCATGACATGGTTGTGGTTTCCAAGGATATTTTTGTTGAGGATGAATATTCACTTGAGGGGACTCATTCGGAGCAGCCTTGTGTTGAGAAGTGTGTTAAGGTCATGCCTCATGATTTGGAACTTGTTGATCCAGTCTCCATTGAGTGTCCTCCTAAGTCCATTCCTACTTCTACCATCTTGGCCCTACAATCACGTTTCACTCTTCTATGGATCCTTCAATGTCCACCTCTCTAGAGTCTGCAACTTGCATGATTTATGCTCCTAATTTGGACTGGACTCATTAGCTTGATTTGGCTATAGGGCTTGAAGATTGGATAGAAGATTTAGGATTCATGCCTTGTTTCTGCATTCATACTTTTTTTTTTGGGACTTCTAGGCCCTTATCTTCTACATTGAGTGATGTTGGGCATGTGTGTAACTGTTATGATTGGGCCTAGAGCTTTGATAAGCTCAAGAGAGCTCTCACTTTTATTTCGCTAACATGCTTTCTTTGGAACATCCTCCTTTTTGCTAATGGTTTTAACATTTTTAAGGTTGTTTGAGCTTAATTGATAAGTTTCTATGAGCTTTGATACGGAGTGATGCAAGTGGCAACTTGGTGATTCGACAAAGTGGCTAATGCTCCATGAGCCTCTTTTAGAACATCTTAGTAAGGTATAGTTTAGATGCACTCGGCACCTAACCTGGTATGATCATTTTAACTCTTCTCTCTTCTTCTTTTCCTTTTCTTTATTTCTTTTTGTACATAGTTGTGGATATTTAGAATTGTTGACTGATTGATTTTGAAGAGAAATCTGGGATTTATTGAGCTGTGTTGGCTATGATCACCCTTACTTGTCTTATGTGTTTTGCTTTTTGTGGTATATTTGGCTTGTGAATATGTGTTAATCTTTTGGTTTTTGGTTTTGGTTTTGTTTAGGTTTTATTTAGTTAACCCTTGTTCTGTTGTGGTTTTATGTGTTTTTGTTTATTGGTGGTGTGTTTTTGTAAATATGTGTTAGTGCTTTCTTTTTATTTGTATTTTTCTTTTCTTTTGCTCTGTATTTTGTTTTGTTTAAGGTTTTCTTTCATTTTGTTTTGTATTTAGTAGTTCCTTGGTTTTGTTTTCTTTTTATTTTGGCGATTTTAATTTTGGTTTTGTTTTTGATTTTGGTGGATCCTAGTTTGTATATACTTGTGGATTTATGTTGGTTTTGCGGTTCTATAGCTTATGTGATTACTTTTTGGTGCCTTAGCTCCCATAATGAGGACATTAAAGTTTTTGTGTAGGAGTGAGCTGCCCATTTGCACATATTTTTTAAAAATTTTTAAAAAATTCAAAAAGATTTTCTTTTTCTTTGGAGTTTTATGTGCTTTCTTGGGTGATTGTGAACCCATTGGCTAGGTCATTGAGTTATATGTAAATAGAGTTTATATGATTAAATGTCTAGTTGAGGATGTAGATTCGATTTTTCATAATGACCCGTCTCGTATGTGTGATTTTGTGCTACCTTGCTCACTTTATCGTTAATTGTTAGGGCCTTGTTATTAAGTTGACATGTGAACTTTTTGTTTTCGAAGTTGCCTTCTAAACTCTTGAAAAATGAAAAAATTAAAAGAAAAAAGCCTAAAAAGTGAATAAAAATCCGAGCACGAATGTTCAAAGCTACTACCTTTATTTCATATCTTTAATTGGCTAGGATATGTGCTATTTTACTTGATTTCACATTTGTTTGGGCAATAAAATAAGTGCTTTCCACATTCGAATAAAACGCCTTTTTATGAAAGGCTCGAATATTTGTAAATCAAGCGGGTTTAGGGTGTGTGCATTATTATTCTTGCAAAAAAAAAAAGAAAAAAAGGACGAAAAAATGGAGCAAATGTGGCAATTAGGCAAGGAAACACGGATCGTGTCAATGTTAGCAACTTGATTCATAAGAATTGATACACATTTGCACATGAACGAAGGTGTACATATCATTGCATATTATGTGTGGGGTGACAAGTAAAAGCTGGAATACATCTTCCGACTAGATTATCTTTTGATTGTACATTCTATTTGTATACAATTTGGTGACTTGGTTACTAGGGTGATACAATTGGCGAGATTGTGTACATAATTTCCCTAATATTTGTATATATGATCGTGTTTCGAAAAAACAAAAAAGATTGTCCTTTGTTTGTGAAAAGATTTTTTTTGTGGGTATATTATTGGAAAACCCTCACGAGACCTCATGCATCCACTTTGGAAACCGAGGGATTTAAAAGGCTTGTTGCATATGCTAAATGCAAATGTGATTCCTACGAAGGTGAGTTTTGATTTTCTTTTTCTTATTTTCCATTTCATTTTAGTTAGTCTAGATTGTTTTACTTGAGGACGAGCAAAGTCTTGGTGTGGGGGGTATTTGTTTGGGGGCAATGGCATAAGTTTTACACCTCATTCTACCTACATTTAGCTCAAACAATTGGTAAATTAAGTTATTTATTTGTGTTTTATCGGTTTTGTGGGTAATATGATGGATAATTCGTGTAAAGCATGCCAAAAGTTAGGCATGTTAACCTGGAAAACCATAGAGGATAATCCGTAATAACTATGAAGCAAGGCCAAGTAAACGAGCACAGAAATTATAAGAGCAATAAGGAAGAAAAACATTGCAGAAATTTAGCATGGGCCGCTGGCGCCAGGCGGCAAGAGCTGTCGGTGTTCGATGGCAAGGGCTCTTAGTGCTAGGTGGCACGGCCATGGAAAATCCTATTTTTGCTCTATTTTATGTGCAGAATTCTAGAAACTTGGCTGGGGGCGCATGACCGTGCAACTTGGTGTCCTGCCCTAGTTCTCTTGTTGGCTTTTAAAGGTTTTCCATTTGGCACGACCTGCCCATTCCACTTGGCACGTTCATGCCAAACCTGCTGTGTTGGAATCTATTTACAGCCCCATCCCCCATTTGTGTAAGAATTTAATTCCTTAGGTTTTAAGAATATAGTTTAGCCCATGGTTTAGGAGAGATTAACGTAGATTTGCTTTCATTTTGTAGCCACATTTCAAGAGTAATGAAGTTTTGATGCAATTAGCTTTCTTTCTATCTCTTTAATCTTCATTTTCATTCAAATTCTTACTTTATTGGGTTTGATTTACTACTTTAATGCCCATATTTACATGCTTTTGTTTGTTAATGGATTGAAATTAGCGCCTCCCCTTCCTAATCATCTTTTTATTCTCTTATATACTCTTAATCTTTCATTCTCATCATTTAAGAATGCAAATTTCAAGCTCTTTCTCTCTCCTCTATCTTAGGGTTTGAAAACCCATTTTCACAAGTTTGAGTTTTCAGCTCTCAATGGTTTATATTAGAAGTAGTTGAGTTAGATTAGTGAGAATAAGTGGAGAATTCACCTCCAATCATCATCCACTTGCTCTAGGATTTGCAAGCTTTTGAGATACTTCCCTTTCTCTCTCTTCTCTAAACAAGGAAATTTCATGCTTTCTTAGTTGATTAGATACTTTGCTAGTTATTGTTAGTTAATATGATGTTTGGAGTTGATTTTGTTAATTATACTTCTTTTTATTGCAGTTTAACTAATCATGCTTAGATTAGAAATCAAACATAATGAGTAACTAGTTTAGTTAATTATGCTTAGTGACATTCATCGCTTTTCCAAGGTTAGAGTTGGGTGAAAAATAATTAGTGAGTTAATTTCCACACCGTCGCAGAGGACGACAAATTTCTACCCTTACTCTCCCTGCAAAAACTACATCAACAAACTTGCCAAACCTTATGCGTCCGAATCTATTTAAAGCCTCATACCCCATTTGTGTAACAGTCTAATTTTTTTGGTTTTAAGAATAGAGTTTAGCCTAGGTTTAGGAGATAGTAATGTAGATTCACTTCCATTTTATGGCCACATTTCAAGAGTAATGAAATTTTGATGCAATTAGCTTTCTTTGTCTCTCTTTAATCTTATTTTCATTCAAGTTCTTACTTTGTTGAGTTTGATTTACTAGTTCAATGCCCAAATTTACATGCTTTTCTTTGCTAATGGATTTAAATTAGTGCCTCCCTTTCCTAGTCATCTTTCTATTCTCTTATATACTATTAATCTCACATTCTCTTGCTGTAAGAAAGCAAATTTTAATCTCTTTCTCTCTCCTGGATCTTAGGGTTTTAAAATCTATTTTCATAAGCTTGAGTTTTTAGCTCTCAATGGATTAGATTACAAGGAGTTGAGTTCGATTAGTGAGAATAAGTGGATAATTCATCTCCAATCATCATCCACTTGCTCCAACAATAGAAGCCAATCTCCATTGTTAGATTTTCAAACTTCTAAGGTACTCCCCTTTCTCTCCCTTCTTTTAACTAGTAAATTTTATGCTTTCTTAGTTAATTAGATGCTTTGCTAGTTATTGTTATTTAATATGATGTTTACGGTTGATTTTGTTAATTATGGTTTGTTTTCATTTAGTTTAATTAGTCATATTTATATTAGAAATTAGAATGGGTGACTAATTAGTTTAGTTAATTATGCGTAATTACATTCATTGCTTTTCCTAGGTTAGAGTTGGGGCAAAAAATAATTAGTGAGTTGATTTCCACCCAATCCTAGAGGATGATAAATTTCTACCCTTACCCCCTCCGCAAAAACTATATTAACAAACCTACCAAACCTACTGCATCGGGATCTATTTAAGCCTCATCACCCATTTGTGTAAGAATCTAATTTTTTAGGTTTAAGAATAGAGTTTAGCCTACGTTTAGGAGTCAGAAATGTAGATTTACATTAATTGTGTAGCCATATTTCAAGATAATAAAGCTTTGATGTAATTGGCTTTCTTTTTCTCACTTTAATGTTCATTTTCATTTAGGTTCTTGCTTCGTTGAGTTTGATATACTAATTTAATGTGCAAATTCACATGCTTTTCTTTGCTAATAGATTGAATTTATTACCTCCACTTCCTGATCATCTTTCTATGCTCTTATCCACTATTAATCTCTCATTCTCTTTCTATAAGAATGTAAATTTCAAGCTCTTTCTCTCTCCTCTATCTTAGGGTTTGAAAACCCATTTTCACTAGTTTGAGTTTTTAGCTCTCAATGGACTAGATTAGGAGTAGCTGAGTTGCATTAGTGAGAGTAAGTAGAGAATACATCTCCAATCACCATCCACTTGCTCCAACAATGGAGGCCAACCTCTATTGTTGGATTTTCAAGCTTTTGAGGTACTCCCCTTTTCTCTCTTCTCGAAACTAGTAAATTTCATGCTTTCTTAGTTAATTATATGTTTTGCTAGTTATTGCTAGTTAATATGATGTTTGGGGAATTTTGTTAATTATGCTTTATTTCAGTTTAGTTTAATTAATCATGTTTAGATTAGAAATAAGAATTAGCGAGTAATTAGTTTAGTTAATTGTTCCTAGTAACATTCATTGCTTTTTCGACGATAGAGTTGGGGTAAAAGATAATTAGTGAGTTGCTTTCCACATCGGCCCGAAGGGCGATAAATTTCTACCCTTACTTACCCCACAAAAACTACATCAACAAACATGCCAAACCTGGTGCATCGAGATCTATTTAAAGCCTCATCCCCATTTGTGTAGGAATGTAATTTTTTAGCTTTTAAGAATAGATTTTAGCCTCAGTTTAGGAGAGATTAATGCAGATTTACTACCATTTCATAGCCACATTCCAAGAGTAGTGAAGTTTTGATGCAGTTATCTTTCTTTCTCTCTCTTTAGCCTTCATTTTTGTTTAAGATCTTGCTTTGTTGAGTTTGATTTACTAGTTTAATGCCCAAATTTACATGCTTTTGTTTGCTAATGGATTGAAATTAGTGCCTCCCTATCCTAATCATCTTTCGATTCTCGTATCTACTATTCATCTCTCATTCTCTTTCTTTAAGAATGCAAACTTCAGGGTCTTTCTCTCTCCTCCATCTTAGGGTTTGACAACCCATTTTCACAAGTTTGAGTTTTTAGCTCTCAATGGGTTCGATTAGAAGTTGTCAAGTTAGATTAGTGAGAATAAGTGGAGAATTCACCTCCAATCATCATCCACTTGCTCCAATAATGGAGGCCAACATGCATTGTTGGATTTTCAAGCTTTTAAGGTACTCCCCTATCTCTTTCTTTGATAAGCCTCTATTTTTACCTCTTTTGATAGCACTTTGACATCTCCTTTCAGTGATTTTTGGGCTTATGCGTCTAAGCATAGGGGTCGAATAGGCCTCCTTCACCCGAAATTGCTCATGTGAGCGGATTGGGGGAAAGAGGAAAACTCACCAATGCTACGCGAAAGGAAGGCTAAAAGGGTAGATTTTGAGCACATGAAGAGGTTGTCGAGGCCCTGATGACTGGCATGGGAACCCCAAGCCAGGAAGCTCGACCTTGCCAAGATAGAACACAAGAAGTAGCAAACTAGAGATGAGGCACGATCGTATCACTTTAGTTCCCTGCTGGAATAATTATTTTGTCATGATGATAGTTAGGGCACCCTATAATGTTCAGTAGAGAGCCCTCGATAAGTGGTGATTTTTAAATCTTTTGTATACTAATTACTTTCTCTAGACTCAAACGCATTGGATTGAAGTTTTGATTTGGGACAAATTTGTGCGATTACGCTTGGAAATCAAGAGAAGTACGTTCTCATTCTTCCCTCCTTTGTGATCTAAATTTAAGTTTGCAACTATGGGTGATGTCTTCTAGATTCTTATTCTTGATTGCAATAGAAAGTATGATTAGAGGCTAAATCAGTAGTATTGGATTGGGGGTAGTCCCTATTGTGCAAAAGTGAATCATGTTTTAGGCTTTTGTGAGTTGTGTCCATGATTGCAATTCAAATTCCTACATAATACACCAACTGTTTGTTAAATTGCTTGAAAGAGTTTTATTCATTGTTCTTCATTGAGGTTTAGGAGATCAACGAATCTTGTGTCCTTTATCTACTGTGACTTTGTAGGCAATTCATTTTCATGATGCGAAAATAGTTAGGATTTCAATTGGGATTATTTGATTACACAATCCTATGACCTTGATAATCCTAGTTTCATAAAAATAAATAACTAGGACTATTTCAATCATTCTATTGACCTTTGAAAGAAGGCTTAGATACACTTTAAATCATAATCCTCTCCACTCTAATTCATTCATGGACATGGTTTATTTGATTTAGTCATGATTCATATAGCACAATAGTGTGGTGAACCCCAACCAAGGACCCTTTGCATCATTGAATTAGATAACTCATCAGTTTCAGCAGAATAGTACTACGAATTAGTAATCATTCAACAACATTGAACCATTGCTGAAATTGAGTGCTATAAATAAAATCTGGTGATGGGAATCAAGATCCTTGAGGACATGACTCGTAGTTGCCATTGCTAGCTACAAC
Source organism: Lophocereus schottii (assembly GCA_002740545.1). NCBI lineage: Eukaryota > Viridiplantae > Streptophyta > Magnoliopsida > Caryophyllales > Cactaceae > Lophocereus > Lophocereus schottii. Next base: position 18,186 of record NCQV01086883.1, read on the forward strand.
TGGCATTGTGCACATACGGTAACATTAATTTAAGACAACACTGTTCTTTTAACTAGTAAATTTCACGCTTTCTTAGTTAATTAGATGCTTTGCTAGTTATTATTAGTTAATATGATGTTTGGGGTTGATTTTATTAATTATGATTCGTCTTAGTTTAGTTTAATTAATCATGAGTTTAGATTAAAAATTAGAATTGGTGACTAATTACATTAGTTAATTATGCTTAATTACATTCATCACTAGGTTAGAGTTGGGGTAAAAAATAATTAGTGACTTGATTTCTAGACTATCCCAGAGGACGAAAAATTTCTACCCTTACTGCTTCTGCAAAAACTGTATCAACAAACCTGCCAAACCTGTTGCATCGACACCTATTTAAAGCCTCATCACCCATTTGTGTAAGAATCTAATTTTTTCGATTTTAAGAATAGAGTTTAGCCTAGGTATAGGAGGGATTAATACAGATTTACGTTCATTTTGTAGCCACATTTCAAGATTAATACAGTTTTGATGCAATTAGCTTTCTTTTTCTCACTTTAATCTTTATTTTCATTCAATTTCTTACTTTGTTGAGTTCGTTATACTAGTTTAATGCCCAAATTTACATGCTTTTCTTTGCTAATGGATTGAAATTAATACCTCCCTTTTTTAATCATCTTTCTATTCTCTTATCTACTATTAATCTCTCATTCTCTTTCTGTAAGAATGCAAATTTCAAATTCTTTTTCTCTCCTCCATTTTTGGGTTTGAAAACCCATTTTCACAGGTTTGAGTTTTTAGCTCTCAATGGGTTAGATTAGAAGTAGTTAAGTTAGATTAGTGGGAATAAGTGGAGGATTCACCTCTAATCATCATCCACTAGCTCCAACAATGGAGGCCAACCTCCATTGTTGGATTTTCAATCTTTTGCGGCATTCCCCTTCCTCTCTCTTCTTTTAACTAGTAAATTTAATGCTTTCTTAGTTAATTAGTTGCTTTGGTAGTTATTGTTAGTTAATATGATGTTTGGGGTTGATTTTATTAATTATACTTTGTTTTAGTTTAGTTTAATTAATCACGTTTAGATTAGAAATTAGAATTGTTGACTAACTAGTTTAGTTAATTATGCTTATTGACATTCATTGCTTTTCCTAGGTTGGAGTTGGGGTAAAAAATAATTAGTGAGTTGATTTCCACACCATCCTAAAGGACGACAAATTTCTACCCTTACTCCGCCCGTAAAAACTACATCAACACATACAAAGAAAATCAATCTATAAAGACTTCCATTAAGTCCCTAATAAAGTTGGAAAAGATAGTCATCATGTATTGTTCAAATGTGGTGGGGATGTTACGCAGCCCAAGTGGCATTCTCCTATAACCAAATGTACCGGTGGACAAGTAAAGTCCTCTCTTGGTTACTAGGGTGAATAGAGATTTGAAAAGAATCTGAATAGCCATCTAAGTAGCAAAAATAAGAATTCCTTATGAGCTTTTCTTGCATTTGCTCGATGAAGGCTAGGGAGAATGGCCCTTACAGGTGGCTTTGTTCAACTTCCTATAGTCTACGTACATACGCCAACCCATAACTGTCCTAATAAGTATTAGTTCATTATTCTCATTTTTTACAACCTTTATTCCCCTCTTTTAAGGACAACATGGACTGGACTTGCCGACCTACTATCAGAGATAGGGTAGATAATGCCGACACTGAGTAGTTTCAAAATTTATTTCTTGACCACATGTTGCATATTAGGGTTCAACCTCCTTTGGTATTCAGTAGAGGGTGTGTGATCATCTTCCATTAAAATACGGTGCATGCACTTAGAAGGGTGAATTCCTTTACGGTCATCAAGAGTATATCCTATGGCCTTACTATGCAACAGAAGTATTCTTAGCAAAGAGTGAACTGGAGATGGATTTAGACTCGTATTCACAGTCACAGGATATGTAGAATTGGAGCTAAAAAACTAATACCTCAAAGAGAAAGGAAGAGGTTTTAGTTCTACCTCGGGGCACGTTTCTCATCTGACAAGGGTGCTTCACCATGCACTGGCATTTCCACCTTAGCAAAGGTTGGATTAACTGGTGGAGAAGCTTCAAGGAATTGAGCACATATTGCTACTTTTGGGTTTTTATATCAAGTAGTACCATCATTTAACAAATAATGCTGAAGTGAATTATGAGAATCATTAGTAGAAATGATCTTTCGTACCAAACTATGTACATATAAATCTGATGACACTCAGTAGAGATAAAAGGAAATTTAAAAGCTTTAATCAAGTTAAATTCCACATGTTCATCATCCACATCAAAAAGATAATTTGCTATTTTTGACATCTATATGGCACCCAGCAATGGCCAAGAATGGCTTCGTAAGAATAATGTGGTGCGCATATCCTCTTCCATTTCAAGGATTACAAAATCTACACGCATGTATAAATCTCCTACCTTAATGGGGACATCCTCTAAATACCTATGGCGTACTTTATAGAATGACTTGTCAATTGTAAAGAGATGATGGTGGTCTCATTTTAGCTAGGTCCAACTTTTTTGTAAAGAGAGAAGGATATTAAACTCACACTGGACCCTTAATCACACAAGGCATGATCTATTGTCATATTCTCTATCAGACAAGGAATAGAAAAGTTGTCATGATCCCTAAGCTTAACAGAGAACTTATTTTCTATCGCGGTACTACATTCTTCAGTCAATGCCATTATTTCATGGTCTTCTAGCTTTCTTTTATTAGATAAAATCTCTTTGAAAAACTCAAAGGCATCAGTGAGTTGAACCTTAATGTACAGTTTCTTAAGGACCTCTAAATAGTTCCTAAATTGTTGGTCAATTTTAGCCTTAGCCATTCTTTTTGGGAACGGTAAAGGTGGTACATACAGTCTTAGGGAGATTTTCTTAGGGTCATTAGGAATGTTGTTAGAAGTATGGGCATCATCACCTATAACGTCATTAGAAGAAGTAGATACCTCCTTCTCAACAACCTCGTCATTTCCATTTTGCGAATGCACATTTTGGTCAACCCGCTTGGCTCCCTTATGTTGCTTGCCCCATTATAAAATCATGGTGTTATATTATTCTCTAGGACCAAGTTTGTTCTTATTAGGAAATCTACCTAGGGTTGTAGATGAAGAGGTAACTTGTTAAGCAATTTGATTTTCTAACATGTTATTGTAAGTGGTAAGCAGATCAACCTTAGAGGCTAATTGCTTAATATACTCATCTTGCTTTTGCTACGGCAAAAGTATATTCTCCATTATGGTTTCTAAGTTGGATTTTTGAGGTGTTTGTTGAGGATAGGATGATCTTTGAAATCCAGGGGATTGTCTAAAATTCATTTGAGGCATAGGAGAAATCGAGGTGATTCGTCCACCCAGGATCATAGGTGTTAGAGAATGGGTCATTAGATAGTCTAGGATTAAAATTGTTGACATAGTTGATTGGTTCACTAACATCTGGAGCAAAGTGGCTCACAGCATGACAATTCACAGTCAAATGATCAACTAACCCACAAATTTCACATAATAGGGAAGGGGTACTTGAACTAATAAAATTAATATTCAATCATTCTAGCTTTTGTGACGTAGCATCTACTTTAGCTGAAAGCACAGAGATAGCATCAAGTTCTAACTTACGTCAAACCCTCTTGGATTGGCTTCTCTTATTAGACCGTTGGTAGTTATTTAGCACCATTTCTACAATAAGATTACAAGCCTCGTCTTCAATCTTTTTCATAAGTGTACCTCCTGCTACTGCATCTATAGTAGACCTCACTGGTTAGGTGACTCTGTTATGGAAAGCTTGCATTAGCATCCACCATTGAAGGGCATGATGTGGACATAGCCTCAATAGGTCTTTAAAATGCTCCCAGGCTTTATACAATGATTCAACCTCGCTTTGAGCAAAAGTATTGATTTGGTTTCTCAAACTTGCCATCTTGTTAGAAGGAAAGAATTTCGCAAGCAAAGACTTTAGTGAGCTCATCCCACATAGTGATGCATCCCGAAGGCAAACAATGTAGCCACGCTCTTGCCTTGTCCTTCAAAGAAAAGCAAAATAATCACAATCTTATAGCATCGGTTGAAACACCATTGAGCTTCAATGTGTTGCACACATCGAAGAATACAGAGAGGTGTAGGTTAGGATCTTCTAGCAGGGGCCCCCAAATCGGGATTGTTGCACTACAGAAATAAGAGTTGGCTTAAGCTCGAAGTTATGGGCTTCCACGTTGGGTCAAGCGATACTAGAGGTAATGCCTTGGACTCCCGAGGTAGCAAAATCCCGAAGTGTCCTTCTTTGGTCATCTTCTCCCGCCATCGTCGAAGAGGTTTCTTAAGCTTTGGTGCTTTGTTCCTCTAACTTCAACTTTTTCTACCTAGAGCGAAAAGTCCTTTTTATTTCTGGAATGAATTCAAATGAAAAGGGATTTTGCATATGAGTGCCAAGATCTTGTAAAAATCACCACAAAATATCAGCAACGCAGATCAAGAAAACAAAAAAAAAAGAAAGACAAAAAAAAATACTTAGTCAATCTAAACAGGTGAACTCAACTGGGGTCAAAGTAAGGACAAAAAGGTCCAAATACCTGCATAACACAAAAAAGAACCATACCCAAGTGTAAAATGGGAAAAGGAGTATAGATTATAACATAAAATACATAATTCTCTTAAAAACTGCAGCAAAACGAGCCTAAGATGAAGTGCATTGCAAGCATCTACTATACAATTCCTATAAGATTCCTATTTATGGTTTCATTAACACCAAGACATTGGGAAGGGTAGGGGTGATTGTAAAGGAAAAATGGGCTAGCTTTAGGGTTGACCATCTTCAAATCTCATCCATCTCATAAGTCTCTCAGAAATTCTTAAATTAACCCTTCAAAAAGCGTAAAAAACTTTTCAAAGGTAGAAAAGAAATGACTAATTTGAGTGGTGAAGATTTCATTCATAGCGTCCATTTTTGTATCCCTAAAGTGATAAGGTCGAAATCCAATATATGTAACTATGATTGGGGAGAGATTTCGAACATTGAAAATGTGTAAAAGTACAGTGTAGTAATGAAAGCTATTAACCAAAAATATATTTTTCATAATTTTTTAAAACTATACAAGTCAAAGATCAAGATTGAAACAATCTAAAATAATAAACAACAAAAAATAGTAGAATTCTAGTGGACAAACGAACCATGAAAGAGGTCCAATTCACAGGGATGTCAAGCTCTAACTACGAGATTAGTGACGTATAAAAAGAGTAGTGCTCCATCACGGAGTTTCAAGATCTTACTCTTGGGCTCCTAGCTCAGGATTCCGATTATTAACGACACCCTTCTACTCCTAATATATATGGATAATTAGCTGTACCCCTCCCTCTCCCTCTTCAGCCTCTTTTTCTCTCCTTTTAATAGCAGTTTCCTTTCTTCCTATGCCTTGCTTATGGTCTCGATGTGGGCAACAGCACAATCACTCTTGTGTGCCACAACCTGCTAGCATTCCTACTCCTATCAAGAGCGAACATGACCTCTAAGGACTTTCGACTCTCCGTCTTGCTGGCTGCTTTCTTCTTCAAACAAAACATGAATCATTGGACGTAAAGGATGAATTTCTAGAAGCCAATGGTTAAAGTAGCCCCCCAAAAGCAATAGGGTTAATGAAAGAGGAAGGGGCAACTTGGCCCCTACATCTTGAAAGGATCGTAGTATTCATGGGCATTGCAGCGAGAGTGGTGGTTGTGGACATCCCAAAGTGTATCTCTAAAGAATGAGGGAAGATCGGCTAGAACTAACTCCATATAAACATGACAAATCAGCTCCTAATGTAAGGCTAGTTGCCCATCTATATGGCCTCCTTGACATAGAGGCACTTGATGATAGAGTCAAACAAGGATAATAGCATGATATTGCCTAGGACTGACAACCAGTCGTTTATGTCTAATCTCTCTTGAATGACATGTTTAATAGAGCATCCTACTAACCACCACTAGGTTCAACCAGAAATTATGATATTTTACACCCTTTATTACCTAATACTTGTTCGAAATAAATTATTAATTTAGGATTTTAATATTTGTTTTATTTGTTTTATAGGAATCTGAGACATTTGAACAATAAATAAATTGCTTGGTAAAACAAGAGAAAGTTAAATCAAAGTTGGATTGGATCATCACAAGCATTTGATTAAGATAAGAAAACAAGAACCAGGCTAGCCCATCGGCCCAGACGACCATCTAACCCAGCCAGCTCTCCCTCTTCTCTCTTTGGGTCGAGCCCAGCTTTTTTTTCTTCTCTCTTCTTTCTTTCGTTGGGCTAAACCCAATTTAGTTCCTTGCCTCCTTAATCCCGGTCCAGCTCGTCAACTTACTCCTCACTTGACCACACATCAAATTGATCTCTAGTCCAACCCACCCCTATCATCTCCTCCTCTTCTTCTCCTTCATCTCTCGACCCCAGGAAACCATAAAAAAAAAAAAAAAAAAACCAAGCTAGAGGAACCCAAAGAACAGGGAACTTATTTGTTCCTTCTCCCCCTCCTTCAACCTTTCACCTTCCTCCATAACCATCGTTGCTTCATCTTCCCCACATGCCAATGGCAAGCCCTCTCTCTCCTCATTCATTCCATCATCGTCACCATCAAGAACATGGCAGTTATGAAGGCTTTAATGGAGGGCATCGAACCGACAGGGGCTCAAAGGTCGATTTAATAAGGGGCAGTAGCAGATTAGGTAGTAGTAGTCTAACTCTACAAAAATTTGCTTCTAGTTTTTTTTTGTCTTCCTTCTGTTTCGTTTTTCAGATGGAGAACTTCAATGGAGAGAGCTATTTGTGTTTTTTTATTTGGTGATTTTGACTTTGTCTTTCAGTTTTTAGATTTATGTGTTAATTTCACAAGAGATGTAACTTGAATTTTGGGTTCATTTGCTTAGTTGGAAATCAAGAGTTTGATTCAAAATTTTCAGTTCCAAACTTCGTTCTGCTCTGCGGCAACATAGAAGCATGGAAAGCTTTGGTTTGTTAACTGCGGTGAAGTGTTAGTGGGGGTGCATTTATTTGAAGTTGTTCCTCTTTCTTATTTTCGGATTCGTCTTTGGTAATCTAATTTAGTTTTTGTTTTGATTTAAAAATTTTAGCAATCAATTTTTTGTTGGTAATTAGATTGGAATGCTTCTAGTTTTAATTTAGATAAGAAATTCTTGGTAATCTAATTTCACAACTATTCTTGAGGATCGGCATCTGTTAGTATTACGACGATAACTGTATACGTGCGGAAAATCACAAGAAGTTTTTGGCGCGGTTGCCGGGGTGGCGTTGTGAAATTAGGTTGCATAGTCGAGTCATAATTTAGTTGTTTGCGTTGATTTCATTTTTATTTTCATTTCATATCTTGGATTTTCGATTTTGTGTGTGTTAGTTT
>NCQV01086892.1:1045-16377 GCA_002740545.1 Lophocereus schottii
GTGTGTAGGTTTTAGAGCATAAGAGATAAGTTTTTATAGTATCATTCTATTAGGGTTTTTCTTCTTTGGATTCCTTCTCTTCTAAGTCTTCTAATCACTCTTCAATTAGGAGTAGTAATCTAAGTCCAAATAAATCCTTATGAAAATATTATTTTTCATAATTCATTTTTTTTGGACCGACTTAATAAATTTGCTTGTAAAATCTTTCAGTAAATAAAAACCGATCTTCAATGTCTTCTCTCCTGCTCTTTATTTTATTAACGCTTAACCTGAAAAATATATAAAATAAAGTAAATTAGATGAAATAATATATATAATATAATCAAAATAATTATTAAAACAATGCATGATTTATTACTTAACACTTATCCAAAAAAGAAGCCCAACTCTTAATCACATAGAAAGAGTGAAAACCGGTGAGTTGGAGCTAGAATGAGTACATCCATCTAACCAATAATGCACAAGTAAGGGCACGCTTCAACTTATCAAATAGTTGAGTCCAATCAGAAATGAAATGAACATACTCAGAACGAGCCAGTATTGAGGTCATTGGCCTCGAAATTATATCATCAAGCACGAACAATCTAGGCAAAAGAGTGGGCGCACAGTTCACAAGTTTGTTAAGTCTAATGTGCATATGAGTCTGGTGTAAAGAAAAATTCTTAGTGTTAATTATTTCAGATTTAACAAATTCAGACTTGCAATATTCAAAAAGGAAGTTAGTTTGGATGAAGTCAAAAGAGAAGGATTCATAATCAGCACAAAAATTATCATCAGAACTTCCATGGATATCAATCTCACAAGAAAAAGATTCATATTCTACATATAGGGGATTTAAATAGAAGGTCAGGAATGATAGGAACAAAAGAGAATGATTCATATTCAACATGAAAACCCACATTAAGACCTTTAGTAACATCAAACCCACATGAAAAAGATTCATATTCTGCATAAAGAATATCATCATGAAAGTCCAAAATAGTAGATTCAGTTACCTCATCGCATAACTCCTGTGAAATATCTTCTTGTGACTCATCTAAATCACAAGGCTTAACTTAAGGTGTGATGCTTATATCTAACTCACTAACAGTATCAGATTGTTCTAACTCACTAACAGTATCAGATTGTTCACCCACCGCAAACTCACAAAAGTCATTCAGAGTGGTGAGTGGGTCGGCAGAAACTAGGACATCATCAGTGATGCCCTTAGGTGAGCTAGTACGGGGTGCAAGGTCAGGTGATAGAGACATAGGGAGGTCACTCTCTTAATCTAGACTAGGCAAATACATGTCTTCATTCAAGTTGGGCCTAGCAGAATAAGAAGGTTCAAAATCATCATAGAGACTAATGTCAGGTATGGGAGATTCTAAACTAGAATAAACTATAAGTCTCCCTATTTTGGTTAAAACATTGAGAACATGCAACAATTCTCGCTTTCATGGTCTGTATCATTTGATCATTCATTTCATTAATCTTTTTTTCAAAACTTGCACATGTAGCATCAACATAAGCACGAAAAGGACAAGGATGAGTATCATGATTAGAAGATTCATAATAATCGCATAAAACAGGAAGCACATAAGAATAAGATGGGCCATATGAATTCATAAAGTGGTCTGTGAGTAAGAATTAACCTGAAAATCATACTCTCCATGAGTTGAGTATCTAAAAGTCTCGTTAACTTGTTCAAACGCATAGGTTTCCCAAGCTAGTTTTTCAAAGAAATCTCATACTTCATCTTGAGTTTTAGATGATAATTCTATTAAACCTCAACACCTCAACTTAACATTTAAACCCACAGCAATGACCTCACAAATTTTTTATTTTGCAAAATTATGATTCAGTTGAGCACCATAATCATTAATCCTTGAATGATAACTCCAAAAAAGTTCATGCTCATTTTATGGGAAATGGAAAACTGGCATTTTATTTTTAAAGTTCTTAAATTTTTCAATTTTTAGGGGTTTTCAAGTTTTTCTAAATTTTTGTAGGTTTTTGGACTTTTTTCAAGAAATGAAGTAAATAAATCACAACTTATAACGAATAAACAAAGTAAGTCAATGCATAAGTAACCAATAAGAACGAAACTAAGAAAAAAAGAAGTGCTTAAGCTAATGGAAACATAAACTTGCCACTTTGTTTTTAACGTTTTTAAAATTTTCAATATTTTTTGTGGTTTTCAAGTTTTTCTATTTTTTTTGGATTTTAGGCTTTTCTAATTTTTTTCTTGGATTTTACGAATTTTCAAGAAATGACCAAGCTAAGTAACAATTAATAATGAAATAAACAAAGTAAGATAGAAATATGCAACTAATAAGAAAGTAGCTAAGAAAATAAAAATATGACCTAATCTCATACCGTCATCTCCAACAATGGTGCCAAAAACCTGTACGATGAATTTTAATGTAAAATGAAGTGCTGCAAGTGTACGACTATCGTTGTAGTACTTGAGGGTTGTCTCTACAAGGATGATGGAAGAGATTAAGGTCAATTAACACGAGTTTAAAGTGCTCTAGTGACATCCTAAACTAATTAAACAACAAACAAGTCAAACAGGGATTATAAACAAGTGAAATTCTAAATATTCCCTAACTAGGATTTAAATGTAGCAAATTGAAGTATTCTAAAAATAAATGCAATCAATACCAGCACTATCCAAGGATCAAATATACTCTCACAATCCATCAACTGAAGATTATGAATAGCAAACAGAGCCACAAAGGGAAAACAGTGCTGCCCAACTAAGAAGGTTTGGGGAATGGTTTAAGTGCATCAAACGGAAGGATTGATTATTGAGTAACCAAAACTGACGCTTGAATTGAAACAAAGCAGCAACCGAACCAATTTAAATCATTCAAACAGAACAAAAACCCTCAAACTCACAGCCGCGAATCAAAGCCAAACATAGTCAATGGTATCATCTCAAATAAGAGTCGCATAATCAAACCTAGAAGAGGGCAACAGGGGAGAAAATTAGCAACTGAGCAACGAACTACTTGATCACATCAACCAAAGTACCAAAGCATAATCAACTAAATCAACTAAATAAGCCGAACTACTAAAATCAACTAATTCAACTCAACTAAAATCAGAATATAATCACGTCAACCAAACTACTAAATCAAGTGACAACATATTAAACACTCATCAGAAATCTAATAAGCGAAATAGGGGAGGAGGATTTCTGGATTTTTCAGTAGCATTTCACCTAGAGCTTTGCAAGAGATGGAGCTTAGAAATCAAACCTAAGCTCTTGACCTTGAAGAGGATGAGCCCAAAAACGCTACAGCACTGTAGACTAGCTTCGATTGCCACTAAAAATGGTGGAATCACCATAAACACACCGTGAACTCAGGGCAAAACAAGCGATGAAAATAAGAACAAACAGCAATCGAACCCAGAAAAGTCGAATTATGAGCAGATGACCCATTTCTAAGTTGAACCAATTTCATAAAATTCAAAGGCTAAAATAACTCAACCTTGCAAATACAACTCAAAATTGATGAAATCAAACCAATTTACATGAATTTGAAGGCTGAAGTTGAGTCTAAAAATCGAAAGAGATGAACGAAACAAGAATTCTAAAATTTCGAATGACTGAAAAAAGAAATTAAACCTAAAATTAAACCTAAAGCTTAAACTAAACCTAACTTAAACCTCGATTGTTACCTAATTATTCTTCCAAAAGCGTTGTTACCTCCTTTTATGCTCGAACTCAGTCGATTCTTAGCCATCAATCTTGCCCAGACATGGATGGTGGAGATGATGCAAGCTGGCGATGTATGAAACGTTGATGGTGGCATTGGCCGTGCTTGATGATGATGGTGTTTCGCTTGTCGAAGAGAGAGAGAGAGAGAGAGAGAGAGGGAGAGAGGGAGATGGCTGGGGATAAAGATGGTGGACTGAGATGAAGGAGAAGAAGGTTGGGTGTTTCTGGTGTTTCGGGCCTGTTTGGCCGAGAGAAGAGAGAGAAGGTAATGAAGAGAGAGAAAATGAGAGTTGAGGGGGAGTTAAGAGGTCACATGCTGGACGCATAGGGGCTGGTGTATTTTGAATTTAATTTCCTTTTGTTGTTCTTTTCGGGTTATAATGGCCATTTGGGTTGGGTTCGAGTCAATTTGGCCCAATTCTTCCATTGGTGGTATTTTTTTCACCATTTTCCCGCATTTCTTCCGAAATATTGAAAACCTATAAAATCAAATAAAATCAAATAAAAACCTAGAAATAATGATTATAACGAGCATAAGTCAGGCATAAAAGTATCGTAAAAATGACACATTTTTGGCACGAATAGAGAAGTTCAATCTGGGCAGAACACAGTGCAGCAGGTTATTATAAAATATTTTTATGATATATTCAAGTCTACAGAACCTCCCATGCATGAAATGCAATTTCTTAAGCTTAGTGGTCGAGTATCAGTAGAAGATAGATTGAGTTTGACTAAGCCTTTTACAAGTTGAGTGGAAATAGCCCTTAAGCAAATGGCACCAACTAAAGCTCCCAACCTATATGACTTCTCTCCTTTCTTTTCTCAAAAGTATTGGCATTTCATGGGAAGGGATGCGTGCAATCATGTATTGGGAGTACTGAATGGAGGTGATATGCCAAGGGTTTTATAAAACTGAGTTGTGGTTGAAGGGAAGGCAATCATTTGTTATCATATCTTTTCCTCCTTATCCCAGAAGAATTAACGACTCTACTTCAACGAACTTGTATAGCAAATCACTTGCATGGGTCAAAATCTGTCATGATGCCCCTGAGATTTCACATCTTTTCTTCGCCAATGCTAGCCTGATTTTCCTTCGTGCCAATGAACATGATGCTACTGGAGTTGTGGGATATTCTTGAGGTTTATGAATCTCTCTCTGGTTAACAACTAAATCTTGATAAATTTGAAGCTTATTTTAGTGTCAATATCACTTAAGTGGCCAGAGATAAGCTTCAACAAACTTTGGACATGGGTGAGATGGAAGGGCATCATAAGTATCTTGGTCTTACAGTGTTTGTAAAACACTCAACAAGAGGTTGTCTTCCAAATGCTCAAACAACGTGTATGGAATCGAGCAAATGAGTGGAAGAAAAATTGTTCTAACAAGCTGGGCATGAAGTCATGAATAAATCGGTTCTCCAAGCTATTCTAGCATATGCTATTGGTGTTTGTTCTCCAAGCCATTCTAGCATATGCTATGGGTGTTTTTAAGCTCCCCTCCACCTTTTGTGATGAGATACGTAGTCTTATTTGCAATTTTGGTTTAGAGTAGTGATGCTAAAAAATGAGGGGTACATTGGATTAGATGGAAAAGCTTTGTGACTCAAATGTAAATTGTGGTATAGGCTTTCGAGACTTAGAATCTTTAGTAATGCCACACTCACCAAGCAAGCTTGGTGTCTACTAAATGAACCTAATTATTTGCTTGCACACCTACTTTGAGCTCGCTATTTCCCTAGAGGAGATTTTTTTGCAGCCAAAATTGGCTACTGCCAAGCTTTATATAGAGAATTATCATTGTGAGTCATGATTTAGTGTACAAAGGGGTTGGCTGGGTGGTGGGTTTTGGTGCTAATATATGTTTGTGGGGATGTCAATGGCTTCCCAAAAATGATAGGCAATTTTTGGGAGCACCACCAGTAGGGAACGAGCATTGGAGGTTGAGTAATCTTATGAAAGAGGAGGAGATTGACTGGGATGAGCTGAAGTCATAGCTGTTATTGAGGATAAAGTGGTAGAGGCTATTCTGGCTATTCCATTAAGTCAATGACGTCCTGTAGACAAAATTAGATGGATCTTCATAAAATCTAGAAGTTATGCATTTCGGTCAGGGTATTATTTTGTTCGTATGGGATCTGTAAGCCCAAGTTCATGTTCCACATTTCAGTTCAATTTCTGGATAGAAATGTGGAAAATAAAGGTTGTGCCTGAAATAGGGTATGAGATTTGTGGAGGCCCAAAGCATTTATTATTGGAGTGTGGGTGGGTTGTTGTAGTATTAAAGAAGATAGGACTAGACCAAATAATCTATTTATAAGGGTTGGATCCTAAGGATTGGTTTGAGCATTTGAAGAGGATTTTGGGAAACAAAGTGGTGGGTTTGTGTGTTTATGAGCTTTGGAGTGTTAGTGGGCTCGAAAAGAACGGGTATGCAAAAATAGTACATTAGATCTCTAGCTGGTAGCAAATCAGGTGGCTCAAGGCCTTCTTGATTTCCTTCTCACATCTCGACAGGATGAGGGCATGGTACGAAGAGACTTACTCATTGGAAAGAGGAATGAGGCTGCATTAAGATTAACTAGGAGGCGGCCATGGACTCAGGTAAAAGCAAAGCTGGAGCTGGGTGCATAGCCAGGATTGAAGATGGAGGTTTTGTTTAGGCAACTTCTCGATCCTTTAGTATGGTGGGTGATGCAGAATTGGTGGAGATGCAAACCTTGGCTTTTGTGGTTGAGATGGCTAAGTCCATAGGCATGTTAGAGTTTGTTATTGAAAGTGAATGTAAAGGTTTGGTGCATTGTATCAATATTGAGTCCAATGTAAGAGGTCCATACTCGGTGCTTTTGGAGGATATTTGGTCACTGATGGCGGAATGTAGGATAACGAATGTTATGTAGACTCGAAGATCGAGTAACGAAGCTGCTCATTATATTGCTAAATGTACTTTGGGTAGTGGTACTTTGTCAGTTTGGGATACTTCCCTAAATTGGCTTGAAGATTGCTTATTGAATGATATAGTTGCTAATGCTTGATTTAATGAAATTAACACTAATTGTAAAAACAAATTTGGCCATAAATTTATATGAATCAATTTAAACAGTAAACTTAACTTATAATTGAGGATAATAGAAACATGCTGCTAACCAGTTTGAACCATCACATAAACATATAAATGATGCTTATTATCAAACTAATTTAAGTACAAGTGGTAACATCAAAAGAGCACATATCACCATACTTGTTAGCATGTTTTTAATAATTATTTTAATATATTATATATATTATTTTATCTAACTTACCTTATTTTATATATTTTAGGTTAAACATTAATAAAGAAAGAGGAGAAGAAAAGACATTAAAGTTTGGGTTTTATTTATTAAAAGATTCTAGAAGAATTATCAAGTCGGTCTAAAATAATGATTTATGGAAAATATATTTTCATAAGGATTTATTTGGGCTTGGATTATAAGATTACTATTTGTTGACCTAATTAATGTGTAAAGTTTTGATGATAATAATCCAAATGGACCAGCCAATATCTTGTGCTTGAGTTGTGTGTTGAGACAGGATCCGAAAATACTTGGAGCGGTTTGAATGAGCGTAGAGCATCAAAGTCGATACATGTACAAGGAGCCCAGCTGATAACAAAAGTTTGATAACATTGTCTCAGAACAACTCTGAGCACAGAACATGGAGTATCGCATGGAATATCAAAATCATGTCCAAGAAGTTCAGCTGATAACAAGAGTCTTAGGCTTAGTATGAGTTTTATTTTTTAGATTCTTGTTAATATGCCAATTAAAAGGTCTTGACTTAACGTTTGCTATGAAAGGTTTTTTAAGTACTTCAGAACACTGTCTCAGAACAAGTCCAAGAGGCCAGATCTAAGTGTTCTGAGGCTGGGAATAAAAATTCAAATTTCAATGTTTTTCTTAAAAGAATTTTGGACTGACGTTTTTCAGGAAATAATTGGAATTAATTTCTGTCAGTCAAAATCTAAAACTATTTCTTCCCTGTTTAAGGGAGAAAATATTTTTCAAATATTTGGTGAGAAGATTTAATCTTATCTCGCTTAAGAAAAAAAATCTTTCCTAAATATTTTATCTTATCTCTTAAGGAAAAATATCTTCCAAATAGTTGATCCTATCCTATAAAGAAGATTGGTAACTCTCAGATTAAGGAATAGCTAAGAAAAGTAGAGATTGCTCTCATCCTTGCACAGCAAGCATACTTATCCCACTACTTAAGCGGCCGATTCCCTCAACTTTTCTCAAGGTTTTTCACGATTTTCAAGTGCTAAAATTGCTTTCCTGAATCTAAATTTTTCTGTGAGAAAAACCTTCAAAAGAGTGTTTAATCGATTTTTCATCATTGGCATAATAGGAGTTGTATTATACCTTCACTTAGCTTATTTAGAAGTATTCAAATAAGGTGTTCTTTATCTCTTTTCCGTCATCGTGATAAGAGGTTGTCCATGTCTTGGTAGACGTTGGCCATTGTGTCCGTAGGGGTCATGTGGACGTTGTGTCCGTGAGTATTCGTCCAAGTCTTGGGGAACTTTGGATGTGTATTTGTAATGAGAGTCTTGAGTAGACTAAGTTATGTGTGTTACGGTTGTAACGTGTTCGGCCCATTTAGTGAAAGTGTTGCTGAAATTCTATAATGGTAGGCCGTGCTTTTTATACCTCAGTTGGGCCAAATGCGGTTTTCTACGTAAAAATATTGTGTCTTCTTTACTGTTTTCGCAATTATACTTGTTTCTACTTTACTGTAAATACGCATTCCAAATAGTTCTGACAAGTGTTTTGAAAAAAAAAACTGGTAGACACAATTCACCCCCTCTTATGTCCTTGTGTGATTAATTCTAACAAGTGGTATCAGAGCAAAGTTCTCAAACCTAAGCTAACACCTTAGGAGATCCTGAAAAGATGAGTGCACCACAAGGAATCTTAGAGGGTCAATCTGTGACTCGACCACTATACTTTAATGGACAACATTACAATTGGTGGAAAAACCGCATGGAAAATTATGTTCAAGCTGATGATTATGAGATGTGGGTAATCATTGAGAATGGTCCTTACATTCCAATGAAAACCACAGAAGATAGCATAACAGTTCCTAAGAAGTCAAATAAGTTTGACTCAGATAACTTCAAGAAACTGGAGAAAAACGCAAGGGCTAAGAAATTACTATACTTTGGCCTTGGACCGGACGAGTACACTCATATCTCAGAGTGTGAATCGACAAAGGAGATATGTAATGCTCTTCGTGTGGCTCATGAAGGAACCAACCAAGTCAAATAGTCCAGGATAAAGCTATTGATGAGAAAGTACGAACTATTCGATATGAGTGACAAAGAGACAGTGATGGATATGTATACATGTTTTAGCCACATCACTAACGAGTTGAAATCCTTCAGAAAATCCATTACCACTGAGGAATTGGTAAGGAAGATCCTACGGTTTTTGCTTCATTCGTGGGAAACGAAAGTTATAGCCATCCAGGAAGCAAAGAAGATTGACGAAATCTCTTTAGATGAGCTCATTGGAAACCTTCAAACTTATGAGTTGAGGAAAAGCTCCCAGATGAAAGAGGAAATAAAGAAAATCGAGGCATTGACCTAAAGGCCATGGGAAGTGATGATTTGGACTTGAATGAGGAATAAATGGCCTGGGTAACTCGTAAGTTCAAGAAAATCTTCAAGAAGGTTGGAAAGAGCATCAAGAAGGGGAGTACCAGCAAAGCAAGGAACAGCGACCAAGACCAAGCCTTCGGGTGTTTTAGATGTGAAAAACATGATCACATTCTAAAATATTGCCCCTTGCAGAAGGAAGAACAGGCGTCAGAACGGTTCCGAAACCGCGGAAAGAAGCCACAGCTTAGTAATTCTGCCAAGTGGCTCACTAAAGCTATGGTGGCAGCATGGAGTGAAACTTCAGAAGAACAGGATAGCTCTCAAGACGAAGCTGGTGCACTGGCGCTCATGGCCAGAAGCGAATCCGAAGTTGATTCATAATCGAACGAGAGCATGTCCTAATTCAAGGAAAAGGTACGTGGTTTTAATAAAGCAAAAATTCTGAAATTATTGTTTTCCTTAATGGATGAATGTTAGGCAATAAGTACTGAGAATTGTATGCTTAAAGATACTTGTTCCAAGTTAAAAAGGGATGTCCAAATGCTTGAAAAAACCATATAAGAACTTGAGCAAGCAAATGAGATTCTCACGTCTGAACAAGATAAAAAAAACTTTTGCCTTAAGCAGAGATGTTGACATTGTAAAAGAACTAATGAACAAGAGAGAAGAAGTGTTTGGCACTGATGTCTCAAAGCTGGAAGAAGAGTCTCGAGAACCGGAACTTAAGATAGAATTATTGGTTAGCGAAAACAATCAGTTGCTTGAAAAGGTTCATAAGGCCGAATCTGACCTCGTTTAGAACAGGCACAGGAACAATTCCTCAGAAGCACTCAGGATAGAAGCCCTGATAAATAAAAACAGTCAATTGCTTGAAAAGCTCCATAAGGCCGAATCTGACCTTGTTCAAAACAGGCACTGGAACAGTTCCTCATAAGCACTTAATTGGTTAAATACTCACCATAGTCATAATAAAAAGGGACTAGGATTTGTGAGTAGGCGTGTCACTAGACCAGTTAACAAAAAATATGTTGGACTTCAAGAAAATATAATCGGTTTTCACTGTGAAAAGACTGGTCATTATCGTTATGCTTGTGCTATGAGAAAAAGAGCCATGGAGAGAAACTCATTGTATGTTAAACAAGTATGGATTAGAAAAGATGACTTAACCTCCATGTCAAAGAAAATGAGACCCAAGTGGATCTAGGTTCCTAAGACAAACACTTAGCTATTTTGCAGGCTAAAGTGAGAGGAGGCAATCAACTATGGTTCTGGGACAGTGGTTGCTCAAGGCACATGACGGGAGATAAATTAACTTCCTCTCACTTACAGCCTTTGATGGAGGGAGAGTGGCATATGGAAATGACAAGTCTGGAAAAATTATCGGTGTAGGTAAGATAGGTAAATCACTCTCTCACTCTATTGATAATGTCTACTTGGTTGATGGGTTACAACATAATTTGCTAAGTGTGTCTCAATTGTGTGATAGAGGTAATCATGTTGAATTCTCTTTAGATCAATGCTTGATTACCAATGTCAATTCTAGTAGTGTGTGTTGAGGGGGAAGCGACACAACAATGTGTATAAAGTGCGTGTTCTTTCACTTCCCCAAAATCATTTGACTTGTTTAAGTGCTCTTGATGATGATGTTACACTTTGGCATAATAGGCTAGGTCATGCACACCTTTCTCTTTTGAATAAACTTGTTTTTAAGGACCTAGTAGTCGGACTACCTTCTATTAAGTACAATAATGACAAGGTGTGCGACCCTTGTGCTAGAGAAAAGTAAGTTAGAGCTTCTTTCAAGTCAAAGAACTGTGTTAGTACTTTCGGACCTCTTGAACTACTACATGTTGATTTGTGTGGTGGTATAAGGATCATAAGTAGAGGAGGGAAGGGGTATGTACTGTTTGATTAGACTAATTCTGTGGTTGAGCATGATACATAGAAAGAAGAGTTTGAACTTGGTCTTCTAAGAAAAGACCTTTCGCTTACTCAAAGCTCCATAGTTGACAAAGGTAAGGCTCCTGAAGGTGGACCAAGTCCTGAAACTGATAATTTGGAAGGTGGGCAGGGAGCAAACTAGTCAGGAGGAAGCATTGCTAAACCTGAACAGAATCAGCCCACTCATCCTAATTATTCCCGAACTGATATGGGAACAGGCACCAGAACAGTTCCAGAACATGTTTCACCAAGTACCCAGGAGAGATTGCCCTTGCAGATTCTGATTGGGTTACTGCTATGCAAGAAGAGCTTTATCAGTTTGAAAGGAGTAAGGTTTGGCACCTTGAACCAAGGCCTAAAGACAGATCGATAATTGGTACCAAGTGAGTGTTTAAGAACAAACTAGATGAGCTCGGAACGGTCACTTAGAATAAGGCCAGGTTGGTGGTTCAGGATTACAACCAAGAAAAGAGGATCGATTATGAGGAAACATTTACAACTATTGACCTCGGACTTAGCATTATGATATCCTCGTGGGTGCAATTTTGATCTCGTTGGGTATGCAGATGCTGGTTATACTAGATCCTTGGTTGATAGAAAAAGCACCTCAAATATGGCTTATTTTCTTGGAGCCTGTTTAGTTTCTTGGACAACCACGAAACAACATTCCGTTGCCATGTCCACAGCAAAAGCCGAGTATGTAGCAGCTACTTCTTGTTGTGTCTTAATTGTTGTGGATAAGGCAACAACTCAAGGACTTTTCTATTGACACAGGATGCATTTCCATATTTTGTGATAACACAAGTGCAATTAACATTGTCAAAAACCCATGTCAACATAAAAGGACTAAGCATATTGACATACGTCATCATTTTTTGAGAGACAATGTTGAAAAGGGCTTAATTTCAATGAATTTTTTTGGCCACTGATAAGCAAATTGATGATATCTTTACCAAGGCACTGAGTAGAGAGCAATTTGAGAGGAATATACTTGAATTGGATATGAGTAAAAGAACTTGAGCATGTTTGTTTAACCCCAATAATTGACTAATTAAGGGTTTTAGGCCAAATAAATTGTTACAATGGATGCATTCAATTTTTGTGCTTTTACTAGCATATGTGTAGAATGTAACATGCTGACACTCATTGAGGCCTAATGATATTGCCCTTAGTGTTCTGAGACACCGAACTTTTAACAGTAAGAATAGGCTCTCGGAACAGACCTGATAACTATTTGTATCACGTACTAACCAAATAGCGTTCTTAAAATGTTGAAAACCGAAATTTTCTTTTTTATTACACCTAACCTATAATTAATACCATACCTAGTGTAATGATGCGCTGCATGCAAACCATTCTCTCTCCAAGAAGGACCGAAATACACTCTCTCAATAAATCCCTCTATTTTCGGGCCACTCATGCTCGCCATTAAATTCCTCCGCTCTCTTTCTCTACCCGGAACCCGATTTCCCTCTTCTTCCTTAAACCCTTCAAAACCATAACCCCAACTCACCTCAGGTCCTCACAACGGTAAGAACTCGTGGCGGTCAAGCATCCTCCAAGCGTAAGACTTCTTACCAAAGATCATTAAGAGACCAACTATCAAGAAAAGGGGGTGGAATTGGGATGAGTTCTGAGGGAACATTACCGACACCTTCATTGCCACAAATGATGTCGATTGGTATGAAAAAACCTCTATCATCTTCTTTTTCGATTACTCCCTCTATTTTTGGGTTCTTGAAAAGCTTGGACTTAAGATCAGTAGAGTTGAACCCTGATATGGTACCTTTGGTACACCGAATTACGGGGTGGGAGATTGTGGTGTATGACCCAGTTGTGGCCGAGTCTAGATTAAGGGGGAATAAGGGCAAATCAGTTAGGAAGTCCAAGGATTATGGTGTTGGACATGTTGATAATGAATTTGTTGTGGAAGATGCAAAGGATGGTGATGAGAATGAACCACTTTTGCGGTTCAAAAAAGCTGTTCCAACCAATCCTCCAAAACACCCCTCAAACTAGTTCCATCCAAGAAACCTGCCTAAAAATGGGCTGCCCCAGAATAAGTATATGAACATTGTTGAAGAATCTAATGCACCCAAGAAGAAGAAAATTAGAAAAACTATGACACTTGCTGAGAGATATGAGCATTTCCTTCAGAAATATGTAGTTCGGGGCAAGGTAGTTAAGGTGTCATACTTTCAAGAACAGGGGCTAGGGGTGTTCTTAGAGAAGTTAGAAGCTCAGGGATGGTTAGACCTTTTCACCTATACTAAGAGAGAATGTTTGGTTCTAGACTTGGCTGAGTTCTATGCAAACTGTGTTGTCACCAATGGAGTGGTGATAAGCACAGTTAACAATCATGACCTACGGTTTGATGCTAAAAAGTTAGGTGAGTTACCTTGGATGTCCTCTGAAGGTTTTGATGTGTATGTGCAAGAGGACAGGAGCATCTTAGGTGAAGAACAACTATTGGAATTGACCCATAAGCTAGCCCCAAAATCCCATCTGACTGTATCCCGGTCTGTGAGAAAGGGCGAAATGATGCTATTGCGTTGGCTATTGTTTTGATTTGTGATTAAAAATATTGCTCCTCGAGGTCAGGGACGTAACCTTGCTGATCCCATGGACAGATGCTACACTGTTTTGTTAGATAGGGGTAAGCAAACTAACTTGCCCGCAATCATGATTAGTCATTTTAGGAGAATTGCCAACACATCCAAGGATCATGACATAGGGTCCGGGTTTTTGCTGACGTCAGTAATTGAGAAGCTTGGGATTCCCTTGCAGAAGAGAATAGGTTTTCAGATCAGTGATGAGATTGGCAACAACACATTGATTGGGTGTGGTTTCAAAGTGACAAAAGGCGACAGTGCAACTTCAGAATAGGCGCTCTAAACACCTCTTGGACCTGTTCCTAGTGAAGCTTCCACATCCAATGTTCCCACAATTGATACACTATTATAGAACCAGATTGCATTGAAGGGTGAGATACTTGAAGTAAAGCAGACGCTTACAGAGGAAAAGACTCTCAATGCCAAACGTCACGAGGATCTGCTGAGTGCCCTCCTTGCCCTCACAGCCAAATCCCTCCTCCACCTTCCTCTACCTGAACTTGTTCCTTTCCCTTATTTTTCAAATACTTGGTTATGTATGTGACTACTAATGGTTTATGGCTGTTTTTGGATGGTTAATGCATTTATACTATAACTTTGCTTGTTGCATGTGTTATTTGTTTGTGCTTGACTCGGATGGCCAGTACCATTACTGTATCATATACTTGAGTGTATCGCTGTTACTTCCTACATTACCGCTTTAGTGGTGATTGCATCCACACTGGATTTCAACTTCCAGCCTCCTCACCCTTTTTGATGATGTTAAAAGGGGGAAGATGAGTATGACCCTGTTTCGATTGGTTTACCTATTTAAGTTGACCTCTTAACTCTTAACTCTTACTTTCTCTCTAGTATGAGGGTGGATAACTGTTTTGACCCTAATGTATTTTTGCCCTGTCTCACTATTAATTATCCTTGATGACTTATGGTCATTTGGTTTGTCATCATCAAAAAAGGAGAAATTGTTGACCCAATTAATATGTAAGGTTTTGATGATAACAATCCCAATGGACTAGCCAATATGTTGTGCTTGAGTTGTGTGTGGAGACAGGATCCGAAAATACTTGGAGCGGTTTGAATGAACTTGGAGCATCAAAGTCGATACATGTACAAGGAGCCCAGCTGATAACAAAAGTCTGAGAACATTGCCTCAGAACAGTTCTAAGCACAGAGCATGGAGCATCGCATAGAACATCAAAATCATGTCTAAGGAGTTCAACTGATAACAAGAGTCTTAGGCTTAGTATGGGTTTTATTTTTTAGATTCTTATTAATATGTTAATTAGAAGGTCTTGACTAAGCGTCTGCTTTGAAAGGTTTTTTAAGTACTTCAGAACACTGTCTCAGAACAGGTCCAAGAGGCTAGGTCGGCTGTATTCTGAGGCTGGGAATAAAAATTTGAATTTCAATGTTTTTCTTAAAAGGATTTTGGACT
>NCQV01086895.1:6022-23586 GCA_002740545.1 Lophocereus schottii
GGATGAAATCTGAATCGGGTTTTCATTCCTGCAGTAAAAGAAGAAAATTGCCCATTGTGCTGCTCTGATGTCAACAGTCAGGATTTGGACACCTTATAGTATATAAATTAATTCAAAATCCGTTTTTTGGATATTTTATATCAATATCTTTGTTATCAATTTTTCCTTCAAAAATGTTGCTTGTTGGGGTTCTTTAATTTTTGTTAAACAAATAGTAGAGACAGGAGAACAATTTGTTCTCTCCTTGAAGTATAAATTGTACTACCCTTAAATTTCATTGAGACAAAATATTAATTAGTCAAATAATAGTATTCAATAAGTCTGTGTTTGGAAGCATTTAATGTTTTAACCAGCGATTATCAAAAATATCATTTTTGACATTTTTTGGGTCAAAATACCCATTGTTAGTTTTATTCTTAAAAAATTATGCTCATCATCTGATGTCAATTTACATTTTACATCAATCAACTAGTTCAACAGCCAAACTTATTGAATATATTTTCTTTAACCGCTCGTCTAAACACCTATTCCCACACAACTATGTTAAAACAACAATCCGTTACTTAAACTATTATCTGTTACTTAAATTGCTCATCGTTGTCTAAAACATCTAATTTTGACGAATACGACCTCAGTACAATCGTCAAACTTTGGCTTCACTAGAATTAAACTAGAAATCTGTCGGTTCAAAATTTTTAAAAATTAGAGATTGATTAAACTTAAATATTAAAAAATGAGTACCAATTTGTGAAAAAGTAAAATTTTAGTGAAAAAGAGCATTTGTTGTATAAGATGGAGCATATTCTAATTTTCAAATAACCAGCCCAAGTCCCTCAACACGGCACATGCTCATTCATTACTCGTCAAATCAAGACGTGTAATCATTTTAAATCAATTTGGTAATCAACGCTGATTTGTTCCCTCTAATAGATCATGTGCGCGAGCTTTCTTCGTCAAGATCTCCCATCTTTTTCCACTACGAGTGTAAGGTATTATCATTGATTCTATGACTTCATGTGATCACCGTTCACTTTTAAGCAGTACTGGCATGCGATTACAAATTACTCGCTTCTACTAGATCTGTTTGATCATTTATTTGCTAAAATGAGATAACAAATCTATTTGCTTCTATTTTCCTTTGTTTGTCCATGCTCCTCTTTTGCTACATCAATACAATTATAGGTGTAAGACAATGATAGAACCATGACCTGATACATAGAAGCGTCTTGATTGAATATACAAAGTAATATATTATAGAGTCATATAATAAATTGAGGAAAAGATGGCGAAATTGTACAATGAAAATATATTACCACTTTTATGTTTACAATTTTTTTTTATAATTATAGAGTCATATATCTAGTCTTCCTTTTATAAAAAGAGGTAACCATATTATGATATCCATTGATATATCCAATCAAGTTTTAAGTGAATTGATCATTTTGACTCCCCCAAAAAAAATCAATTTATGCGAATTTATTAAAGTAAGATTGAGTTGACTTTGCTGGAAATCTTAGATACAAATGTATGTATCTAGTATGGTATATACCCTGGAGAGGCTTAGTGAACGTGCGCTTGATATATTACGGTGTATCTGTTTGTGTTCCGTAATAGTGTATCTTTTCTGTTCTACAGTGTACCTTTTTGTTCCTGTAGTGTAACTTTTGTTTTCTACAATATATCTTTTCTTGCCTGTATTACATCTTTTTTTGTCTGCAATGTACTTTTTGTTCTTTGCAATGTATCTTTTTCTAATTGGTTGGGTTGGTTGAATTACGAAAATACTTGTTGGTTTGGAAGAAATGAAATAGGGGCTTAACCCAATTATATGATACCTCTTATATAGGTATGTACTAGAGCATGGTACATAGGTATGTACTTTAGACTTACTGGACTTTACTAGCAGTAAATTTCAGAGCCTTGGTTGTACATAAGCATTGGTCAAATATATTGGATAACATCAACCCTTAAAATAGATCAAAATACATGAATACATGTTGAATATCAACATCTTGGACATTTTTTTCCTTTTTAGGGGTGTAGTTAGGTCCATTGCTAAAGTTTCCTAGAGTTGCTACTGGAGACCTAATTCAAATTCCAATTACATTGGTATTTGCATCTTATTTGCACCAAAACAACTGATGACCCCCTGCCTTCTCTCTAAACCCTAATTTTGTATGCACTCCTTCCTTTTTTTTTGGGGAGCTACTACGGGTATAATTATAGCAAATAATAAGCCCTTTTTGCTTTGTGTTTGTTTAGCAAAAGCGGAATGGAAAGAAATCAAAGAATGATACCTATGGAGTTAGGTATGTAACTTGAATCCTTTTTTTCATGTGTTTCGTAGAGATTAGGAATGCAGTCAAGTTGCGATCGTTACTATTTGGTTGGAAGTTATCAAATGGAATCAAACTTTTGTAATGGAATCAAAACTTTTGTATTTTTAAAATGTTGTACATCATTATAAGATTATATTTTTACATTCACAAAATACCCTTCTTTTTGACACCTCCAATTAATATACCCAATACTCCTCCTCCCACCACCATCATCCGCCTCCCCTATTGCCTGAAAATCACCATTAGCCCATCATATCTTCGTACTAAGCTTGTGTTAGAATTCTTTCCTTAATTAGTGAGAGTTACAAAAATAAAAACAGCAAAGAAACAAGGAAAGGAGAGAGAAAGAGATAGAAATAAAGACAAGAAAAAACAACAGAGGAAACATTCAAAACTTATGTTTCAGAGTTACGAATGGTGATGCGTTTTCATAGGAGAGGTTTTTTCTATGGTTATAGTTCTCCCAATACCTCTTTAAATAGAGACATAATCTTCCTTCACAACAACAAGAAGAAAATAAACAATCAAGTGATAGAAGCAGTTGAGGGAGAAACCATCATAAATTGGTGAGGGTGTTTCATCAAAATTTGGTGAGAGATTATCTTTTGTATACCATCCGAGTAGGTGAGATATTGAGTTGTATACCCTCTAAATTGTCTAGAGGAGATATATTTGTAATCCTACTATAAAATAGTGGAAGTATATTTGGACTGATAGTTCCATGGTTTTTACCTTCGTTTTGGAGGATTTTTCACGTAAAAATCGTGTGTCTCTATTACAATATTTATTTATTTTTGCCTATCCTAATTAAAAAAAGGGAAAAGAATTTGCTTTCGCATTATTCCACCTTTTCCTAAAAGTGGTATCAGAGCTCAGGTGGGGTACCATAATCTTGTGTAATCGATATGGAGGGTGTTGTTACTTATGATGGTGATACGATCAAACTTACTGCAGACAATTACTTCTATTGGCAGGCCATGATGGAGGACCATCTAATTTGCAAAGACCTTGCTGAGCCTATTTTAAATAAAAATATGCCAGAAGGTAAAAATGAAATTGAGTGGAAGCTATTAAATCGTAAAGCAGTTGCGATAATTCGAAAGTACATAGATAGAAGTTTGTTTGAGCATGTGTCAAATTTTGATAATGCCTACGAACTTTAGACAAAACTTGAGTTCTTAATCCAAAAGAAGACGCCGCGCAACAAAGTGTTGCTTGTAAGATGATTGGTGAAGCTTCAGTATAGTAACGAGCAAAATATGATTGAGCGCTTGAACTATTTCAAGGGGCTTATAAATCAATTGGCAAAGATTGAGATGAAACTCGATAATGAGTTGCAGGCACTACTGTTTCTCAGTTCATTGCCCAAGAGTTGGGCCACATTGGTAGTTACATTGAGTAACTCCGCCCCAGTAGGAAAACTCACTATGGATACTATGATAGATAGTCTCTTAATAAAGAAGTTCGAAGAAAAGAAAGAGGCCTTTTAATTCAATCTGAAGCCAAGTTTGTTGACAATCACGGTAGAAATGAGAATCATGGAGAAATAAAGGACACAATAAGTCAAGGGGCAGATCTAAATCTCACCCTAAATTTGTTTGTTATTACTGTGGCAAGCCAGACCACAAGAAATCTGATTGTTGATATTACAAGAGAGACCAGAAGGTTGAAAAAGTTAAGTCAGATCAGATTGAATACAAGAAAGAATATAAAAGCACTACTGTTGTTGCCGCAACAAATGAAAATGATGTGTTCCTCATTGGAGAAGAAAATTATCTGAATCTAGCAGATAATGATTGTTCATAGATTGTTGACTTGGGTGCCGCTTTTCATGTCACTCCATATGAACATTTTTTCTCATCTTACCAAGGTGGTGATTTTAGTAATGTCAAGATGAAGAATCAAGTTTTAAGCTAAATCGTTGGTATTAGTGACAACACCTTGATAACCAACACAGGATTCAAGCTCATGTGAAAAGACGTGAGGCATGTTCCATACATGCACCTCAATCTTATATCAACAGGAAAATTTGATGATGTCAATTTGGTTAATCACTTTGGTGGAGGAATATGAAAGCTCACCAAAGGAAGTCTAATTGTTGCTAGAGGAAAAAAAGGAAGGGACCTTGTACTTCATGTAAGGAAGGTTGTGCAAGGAGGCAGCTAATGTTACCTATGATAACTCAAATTTAGAGTTATGGCATAAAAGACTTGGACACATGAGTGAAAAAGAATTGCAAATCCTAGCCAGAAAAGAGCTCCTTCCTAATATAAAAGGCAAATCGCTTGAGCCTTGTATAGATTGTTTGGCTGGCAAATAACATAGGGTGGCATTTCATAAAAATGTTTGATCCACCAAAAGAAAGCACATTCTTGATTTGGTTCATAGTGATGTATGCTCTATGACTGAAAAGTCGCTTGGCGGAGCATTATACTTTGTTACTTTTATTGACGACCATTCAAGAAAGGCTTGGGTTTCATTGTAGAAAACAAAGGACCAAGTCCTTGAAGCATTCAAGGAGTTTCATGCTAAAGTAAAACGTGAAACTGGACAGAAGTTAAAGAGCATTCGAGCGGACAATGGTGGAGAATACCGTGGTCCATTTGAATCATATTGCAAGTTGCATGGGATCCGGCTGGAGAAAATGCCACCAAAGACACCTCAGCTAAATGGCTTAGCTGAGAGAATGAATCGAACAATCGAAGAAAGAGTTTGATGTATGCTTTCTCATGCTAAACTCCCTAAGTCCTTTTGGGGAGAGGTCATGAAGACTACTGTTGACATAATAAATCTTTCACCATTAGTTCCTTTGGATGGTGCTATCCCAGAGGAAATTTGGTCCAAACAGAAGGTATCATACAACCACCTCAAAGTGTTTGGTTGTCGCGCATTCGTCCACATTCCAAAGGACGAGCGAGCCAAACTTTATTCGAAAATAAAGGAGTGTATTTATCTCGGATCACCCAGAGATGAGTTTGGCTATTGACTTTGGGATCCTGTAAGTAGAAGGATTACAAGAAGTCGAGATGTTGTATTCTTTGAAGACCAAACCATAGAAGATTTGAAAAAGGAGATTCTGATAGTGGTCCATCCCCTATGGTTCATGATAATGCAAGGGATGATACAACTGAAAATAATAATGAGACTAGATCAAATGACAATCCTACCTCTTCCTCCAACAACGATAAAAAAGAAGGTCAAGATGAGTCGGCCAGATTCGATGCTGAATCTGCCAAGGAAAGATCTCAAGAAGAGCCCCAATCGAGGGAATCTACTAGAGAAAGAAGACCATCCACCAGGTATAATCCAGATGAATATGTAACTATCACAGATGAGGGGGAGCCTTAGAGTTACGAAGAAGCAATGACTGATAGCCATAAGGTAGAATGGGTGAAAGCCATGCAAGAAGAAATGAAATCCTTGCATGAGAAACATATATATGATCTAGTGGAATTGCCCAGGGGAAGAAAAGCCTTGAAGAACAAATGGGTGTACAGACTCAAGAATGAGGAGAATAACCCAAGACCCAGGTATAAAGCTCGTCTGGTAGTGAAAGGGTTCAATCAGAAGAAAGGGGTAGATTTTGAAGAAATATTTTCTCCTGTTTTGAAAATGTCTTTAATCCGCATTGTCCTTGGTCTAGCCGCCAGTCTAGACTTGGAAATAGAACTACTTGACATCAAGATAGCATTTTTAAATGATGACACAGAGGAGAAATTATATATGGAACAGCTTGAAGGGTTTGAAATTGTAGGCAAAGAAAATTTGGTGTGTTGACTTCAGAAGAGCCTCCATAGGCTTAAACAAGCGCCTAAGAAATGGTATAATAAATTCAATTCCTTTATAGATAAGCATGATTTCAAGACCACTGTGTCTTCATAAAGAAATATGATGGTGGTGATTTCATCATATTGTTGCTCTATATGAATGATATGTTAATTGTTGGGCATGATCCAAAGAAAATTTCTACTTTAAAGAAGGCGCTGAGTAAATCATTTGCCATGAAGGATTTGAGATTAGCAAAGAAGATCTTAGGGATGAAGATAGCTCGCGATAGATCGAAGAAGTTATTGTGGTTATCCCAAGAGAGTCATGTTGAAAAATTGTTGGAAAGATTCAACATGCATAAGGCCAAACCAGTTAGCACGCCACTTGCCGGACATTTCAAGCTGAATATGAATCGAAGTCCAATAAGGGAGAAAGAAAAGGCAGAAATGAAGAATGTTCCTTATTCATCTATTGTTGGCAGCCTAATATATGCTATGATATGTACTAGGCCCGATATTGCTTATGCGGTAGGTGTCGTAAGTCGATTCTTAACTAATTCAGGAAAAGAACATTAGATAGCGGTGAAATGGATATTGCGATATTTTAGGGGAACAACCAAGAAATGTTTGTATTTTGGTCAAGAAAAACCCATATTAGTGTGTTACACAGATAAGGACCAAGCCGGTGATATTGATCCTCGGAAATCAACTTCTGGGTATTTGACGACTTTTGCAGGGGGCGCAGTGTCTTGGTAATCTAAGCTCCAAAAATGCGTTGCTCTGTCAACCACTGAGGCTGCATATATTGCAGCTCCTGAAGTATGTAAGGAGATTATATTGATGAGAAATTTCTTACTCGAATTGGGCTATGAGCAAGACAAATGCGTGTTGCGATGTGATTGCCAAAGTGCAATACATTTAGCCAAGAACTCTACTTTCCACTGTTGTTCGAAACATATGGATGTTTGCTATCACTGGATATGAGAAGTATTAGAAGATAAGCTCTTACAGCATAAGAAAGTCCGCACTTATGAAATTGGTCGGACATGATGACGAAGGTGCTACTGACCAAGAAGTTTGAAAACTGTTGCAAATGTGCTAGTGTGATGGTCCTCAATTAAGTCAAGAAGGGGAAGAATTGTTAGAATTCCTTCCTTAATTGGTAAGAGTTACAAAAATAAAAACAGCAAAGAAAAACGAAAGGAGAGAGAAAGAGAGAGAAATAAAGCCAAGAAAAAACAACAGAGGAAACGTTCAAAACTTATGTTTCAGAGTTACGAATGGTGATGCATTTTCATATGAGAGGTTTTTTCTATGGTTATAGTTCTCCCAATACCTCTTTAAATAGAGACATAATCTTCCTTCGCAACAACAACAACAAGAACACAAACAATCAAGTGATAGAAGCACTTGAGTGAGAAACCACCATAAATTGGTGAGGGTGTTCCACCAAAATTTAGTGAGATTATTTTTTGTATACCATCCGAATGGGTGAGATATTGAGTTGTATACCCTCTAAATTGTCTAGAGGAGATATATCTGTAATCCTACTATAAAATAGTAAAAGTATATTTACACTGATAGTTTCATGGTTTTTACCTTCGTTTTGGAAGGTTTTTCAGGAAAAAATCATGTGTCTCTATCTATAATATTTATTTATTTTTGCCTATCTTAATTGCACAAAGAGGGAGAAGAATTTGCTTTCGTATTACTCCGTCTTTTCCCAACAGCTTGATCACCTCATCCAATTCTCAAATAGAAGCTCAAAATTCTATAAAATCGAGCTTGAAATCATTAACGCAAAACTCCCACGATACCCAAAATCACGCTTCTCATCTAGTTTCACCATTTCTCTCCCATACCCAGCCCCACCGGAGAAGTACCGGTGCCTTCCGCTTTTATGTAGCCGCTTAGCAAGGGTTTGACGAGCAGTGCCACTCCCCCCTCCTTGCCCCCTTCTCTCTCTGCACTTTGGTATGCCGGCGGATGAACAAAGGAAAAAATTTGGTTATATTTTTCTTTTATTTTAGGACATTGATACTAAAACCTAAAGGACGGGGACTTGTCCCCCTACAGATGAAGGGGTTCAAGTTCCAAGGATTTTTTTGGGGGGGGTGATTCCCCTATGAATCATGTTCTTTGCCCTTAAAATTTATACCAAACACAAGAGAAAGGAACTTGATATCTGGAGGGTTTAAGTTCTATTCCTTTCCTCCCGTACCAAACAAACACATTTTTTCTTCTTGTGAAAGATAGGGTCTTCTAATCTATTGCTTGTTTCTTATCTTTGGTGCGAGTTATTTCTTTTGTCTATTTGTACAAATTTAATAAGTATGTTGATTCAGCTAGAGAATATTTTCCGGAGTAACTTTGTCAAATATTTTCATTGGTTTTAATCAGGAATGATTCAACAATGGAACCTCACATGGCTCAATAGAGGTAGTGTACAACACCACCAACAAGCCAAAACATTTTCAAATATTTTCATTGGTTTTAATAAGGATGTTCATTCAATAGAGCACTTGTATGCTTGGGGATGGTACTGCCATCTCCCTTGGAGAGACAAGCCTAACCACTAGAAAACACATTAATTTGAACGAACATGGGATTCTAATGAAAATTTTGATTTATAAAGTATGTTTCTTTAGAATAGAGACCTGAACTCACAAGTCTAGCTTTTATAAAATAAAAAAAACAGGAAAACAACTTCTAAAATTGGTCACAGTTTTTAAATTTAAAGTTGAACCACGGCACAATTTTCATAATTTCAAGTTGGTTAAAAAAAAACGCAACTTGTTAAGGAAGCTTTACAAATCCTTCCTATATTCGAACGTCCAACAAGCCAAAACATAAATAAATTGATCGAGTAGGTTGATCAAAGTTTTGATATTTAAAGCCTCAACTAGCTCTGTGTTTCTATTTGATAGTACCGAAAGCTAGGGAAATAGTAGCTGTCAGCACACTATGGGCCTCCATAATTCGCTTCTCATGCTAAATCTAAGCCTGTCATTAGTATATCTAGTTTCTTCATCCCTAAGACATTTAATAAGACACAAAACAAGAGAGGAAAGTGAGCGTTGAGTTCCATACATTACCCCTGTATAGTAAAATCAAATTGAAAAGGTCAATGAGTGCACGTATATTTTCAAATCAATTTTAAAGTCAGTCATTTTTGTTAACTAAGCATATGACCCATGTACAGTGAATCATAGGAACTTTTGAGTTTAGAAACCTCCACCCGACTCTTAGGTTGTAATGAATCTTTGGCAGTCGGAACAGTAAACAATAATCAATGATTAGTAATTGGTAATAGCACTTCTAGTAGGCCATATTGTCTGGGCACCCACGAAGCAACAAATGGATTAACAAAGTAGCACAAGATTGCCTTAAAGGTAAGTGGGTCCTTTGATTGGCCCAAAACAAGGAAAGTTAAGCACAATTTTCAAACGGATTTTAATATTTCACTTAACAAAGATACAATAAAGTACCCTCAGTAATGGGTCTTTTCCTTTTAAGTTTTGAACCTTGATACTTCCCTTTTGTATGCTGAAACTTGATCTTCTGTATGTAATAAAATCTTATGGATCTTAGTGTACTGGTAGTGAAGCATTTTTGTCTTATAAATTTCACGCCAAACTTTTCATTTTCTTGAACCAAACTCTTATAAAATGAGCATTTGTTTATTTCTCTTCATTTTGTAGCACTTAAATTACTGACTTACAGCAACCTTTTCTTCCTCACTTAATTTTTGTTACATAAATACGTGTTTATTCCTAATTATCGCATGAACATTCCACCAAACTTGCGAACTTTGGCTAAATATACCCAACTTTAAGCTCTAATCTACTGAATTTGATAGACTCTTTTGATCAAGTGCAGCAATTGCCATCAACACTACAACGTACCCAATCCCCTAAATACTTTACGTAGATGCCTATACTTACCTCAAATTACAACTCCCTTCTATTCTTTATTATATAACTCTACTTACATTCATAATTTTAACTATAATCTTTTCATATTAAGATAATTAATCAAATGTGACAGATTAACTATTGATAATAATAGCAATTGATTAGCCACTTGAATTGGCTATCAAGATAGCTATTTTTTTTATGTTAATGATAATATGAGCAACAAATAGTGAGTCTCAAACCCAGGTAAGATCATTGTTCATCGGTTTTAATTCTCTTAACTGTTGACTTGATCATCTACTCAAGTGTAAGTGTTGCACCGATATTTGACCTCATTTTGCCCCTTATTTGACCTACTTTTCTTATGGTTTTCATGTCAGATCTTAAGGAGAAAGGGTCAAATTTCCCCCTTTCAGTTCATAGTACACTTATTTGATTGGTTTGCTTGTTTTCTAGGAGTTTTGCCAAAGAGACGAGAAACTCACCAATTTCAATAAGGAATGAGGCATTTGGGATGCATTTCGATGTGGAATAAAGGTCCGACAAGCCCCGGGAGCAAAAGGAAGTAGAGAAGAACAGTGCACGGCCAACCTGCAGGAAGGCACGGCCATGCACCGGTGGCCGAAGCCACGCACGGCCAACACGGCCAGGCGCACGGCCGACCGTGCATCTTGGAATGGCCGTGCGTCAGGGTCTGCTTCCGCGATAAAAAGGCCTTTTCGACCAGTTTTTCAGGAGGTCACACCGGGGGTCGCTTGGAGCTTCTCTCTGGCGATTTTTAAGGTAGTTTAGGTGAGGTTTTAGCCAAAAAACCTCAATAGGAGAATTAGTTTAGGATTGAAGATTGTAATCTTGGATTCAACCTTTAGATTTTAAGTTCCTTCTATCAATTCAAGACCAAGCTTTCTGCCCTTTTCTTTATTTATTTCATATGTTGTTCTTATTTATGTTTTGCTAGTTTAATTCTTGTATTTGTTTGTTTAGTTTATATGTTTAGTTTTCATTGTTGATTCATGTTATTTAGTTGTTTAGATTCGTTTTATTTCATTCTCTTTCTTTTCTTCTTTAAGTTCATGTTCTTGTTTGTTAGTTTAGGTTTTCATTTGTTTATGATGTTTAGTTGGTAGATTGTGTTGGCTTGGATTGTGATTAGCCTCTTGATGGCTAATTAGTTTTGTATTATGCGTAACCATACTCAATCTGTGCCGAGAAGTTAGAGTTTTCTCTCACGCCCGCCAAGTGTTCGATGAAATGCTTGAGAGAGCTTTCATCCATATTTTTGACTTATGCTGAGAGGTGAGGTCAATTAGCTAGTGTGGGAGAGGGAATAGCCGCGTTCGGAACATAAATAGTATTCGAATTGAGTTAGGTTCGGAGGTTCCTAATTTTGTGGTCTAATTGGGCTAACCCCATGAAAATAGGTGGTTAGGCTAATTAGACTAGCTCATGACCCTTGAGAGAGGGCTTGGGTGGTCTTCGATGGTGCAACCAACCATCTCTAGTTTGTGATGTAGTTTGGGTAGGTTAGGACTCGTCTCAATTAGTTGGTTCGTCCATTTGTCAAATCACAATTCCAAATCGGTTTTTCTATGTTTGTTAGCGTAGTTTAGTTTTCCCTCCTTCTCCTTCAATTTTGCCTGGCTCGAGACGCTTTAGTTAGCGCTGGTAGTTGAAAACACAACTCCCTGCGGACGACACCCCAAGTACTCAAAGGTATACCTTGCACTTGGGGTTTATAAATATTAAAACTCTGTGGGTGGTTTTCCCCTAACAAATTTTTAGCGCTGTTGGCGGGACTTGTTACTTTTCAATATCAAGGTTTATTTGAGTATTCGAGGCTAGGCCTTTCAAAGATCCAAAAAAATTAAAAAATCAAAAATTTGAAAAAAAAAAATTCAAGATGGCTATTTTCCATTTACCTCAGTTTGAGCGTGAAGCTTTTTTGCAATATTTGTCTCGATTGAATGATTATCGTGCTCAATATGTGCATTTCACATATGAAAAATGGGAAATATGTGATACTATGCTTGAGGAGATAACACATGAGACTCGAACAATCCTTGAGTTCATGTGTTATGGTGGTTTGTATTCTTTAGCTGTTGATGACATGTGGGATTTGTTTGAGTCTCTAACTTGGTGTCAATGGCAATCTGGTGATGCTAGTGACCCATATCATCACTACTCTTCTTACCCTCATGTGTTGTGCTCTTTTTGCCAATCTTTTGACCATGAAGTGAATTCGTGTCCTTATTATGATGTTTCCAATGAATGTTATGCTAGACTTGATTCCATGATAGGGACAATGAATGAGCAACATCAGC
The DNA here is from genome assembly GCA_002740545.1 of Lophocereus schottii. Classification (NCBI taxonomy): domain Eukaryota; kingdom Viridiplantae; phylum Streptophyta; class Magnoliopsida; order Caryophyllales; family Cactaceae; genus Lophocereus; species Lophocereus schottii. Next base: position 18,364 of record NCQV01086895.1, read on the forward strand.
GTTTTGATAGTAGGATGAGGGAGTGGGGTTTATTACATGAGACCAACCTTAGTTTGCCTTGCCCTAGCCTTGAGGCTCGTCTCTATGATGATTGTGAGTCTTCCCTTCCCCTAGGGTTAAGTTTTGTTGATGATATACCTTACACTGACCTAGAGGAAGCGCCTGACCTCCCTTGACCTCTTCATCACTTGTTGCTCCATCTTTCACTAGCACACCCATAGGCACTATCGTCAGTGCTTTGGCCTTACATGCTTCTCCCCTCCCTTAAGCTCAGTGCACGGGATTAGAGATGGGTGAGCCTTACAGGGGTAATGTTACTGTTTTAGCGGATGATTTTTCTACTTGGTCGAAAGAACCTATCTTCGTTGAGTCACATCTTAAGGAGGCTCTTTTCAAGGAGTTGTGTGATGATAGTTTGGTGGTTGGTGCTGCACCTAGTATTGACCATATCGACTCAATTTGCACCAAGCCACTTGACTTGGCTCCCATTTCATCCCCCTTACTTCCTACCACGCCCTTTCACTTGCATGCATTTTATGAGTCTCTAAGAGACATTCGAGGATATAATCCCTCCTTGGACCCTTATTGCGCTTACCTAGAGGAGGTGCCCAGGAAAATCATGTGTAGTACCTTCTTTAATCATGCTTTTGATTTTTCTATGGCATTTGATGAGTTTAAGAGGGTACTAACTTTGTTTGCTCCATCCTTACTAGTGTTCTCTCATTCACACCATTTTGAGATGCATGCAAAGGCATACAATAAGCTTCTGAGAGCGTTGACTGCATCTGAGTTGGCAGCTCGTGTCTTGAGAGACAAGGAGTGGCTGATGCTCCTTGAGCCCTTGTGGAATAGTTCGGGTACAATCAGCACCCGACATGGTATAATCGTTCTCATTCTTCCCCCATCTTTTTATTTTTTATTTTCTCTCTTTTTGTTTTTGTTTAGTTGTGGATATTAGAGTTGTACTTTTGTGGTGATCATTTTGAGAAGAAAGTTGGGATGTTGTTGAGCCATTGATGGCTATGATCACTGTTTTTGTATTTTTGTAGATATTTGTGTGTTGTTATTGGTGTTGTTCATGGGTTGGCATATATTTGTTTTTGGTGGTGTTAATTTTGTATATATGTGTGATCTTGTTGTTGATTGGGTGAGATTGTGTTTTTGGGGAGTGTGTTAGCCTGTATATGTATGTGTTGGTTTAGTGTTCTTGTGTAATTTTGTTTTCTTTGTTTTTGTGCGTTTTGTGGTTGGTGATGACTCTCAGCTCCCAATGAGGACATTGTGAGATTTAGGCGTGGGGGTAGGGTCATATCCCCTTTTATTCTTATTTTTGTGAAAAATTTTCATTTTTGTGTAAATTTTTCATTTTTTCTCTTTTTGTATAATTTTTCATTTATTTTGAATTTAAGGGAGTTTTGTACTATTTGATCAGCCTTGATCTTGGGTACCTTGGCTATTATCTCGTATATAAATATAATGTGCATGATACATATTTGTCTCAAGTCTGTTATTTTAGGCCTCAGTTCTAATCCCAACAGTCCATTGTAATTTTGCAATCCAGTCCTAATTTATGCATTACCATTATCTTATCTTCTTAGTCTTCCATGATCGGCTCGCCAACTTGTCTACTGCATAGTTACCTTTGTACGTACTTACACCCCTTTTCCAAAAACACAAGCAAAAACAAACAAACAAACTCAAGCACTACTGGGTGTATCCCTTTGACGCGTGGTAAGAGTTTGGATTGACAAAGAAGAAGAAAAAGAAAAGAAAAAAAAATGGGGAAGAATAGAGTTTAGAATGACAAGTACCCCTTTGAGGTATGCGCTATTGGGTGCTCCTTTTTGAGGCAATACGGCTGCTGGGAAGCTTGTTTTCCATGCTAGCAAAATCAATAAGGTAGCTTGTGTCAGTTAAGTGGGATTGAGTTTGATTTTGGTAAGCCAAAGTCTTAGGGTGATGTTACACTTGCACACCAGGCACCAGGATGGATTCAATATTCTCATGCGTCGTGGGGTGAAAAGCTGATATCTGGATACTATTCTTTGGGATGATGTGTCCTGAATTGCATATAATGCTTGTGTACAGACTGATACTTGAGTTACTAGGGGGTTTTGGTTTATCTAATTGTGTACAGTTTACCCCGATGTATATATTGTGTTTTCTTATTTTTATTTTTCGATTTTTGTTTCTCTTTTCTTTGTTTTCGTTTTTTTGAGATTTTGTGGGTATATCTTCTGCAAACCCTCACGAGACTTTACTCGTCCACTTGGAGAAACTAAGGGGTTTAAATAAAGGGCTTGTTGCGTACGCTAAATGCAACCGTGATTCCTACGAAAATGAGTTAGTTGTTTAGTTTAGTTTTTATTTTCATTTTGCTCGAGGACGAGCAAAAGGTAAGTGTGGGGGTATTTGTTGCACCAATATTTAACCTCATTTTACCCCTTATTTGACCCACTTTTCTCATGGTTTTCATGTCGAATCTTAAGGAGAAAGGGTCAAATTTACCCCTTTCGGTTCATAATGCACTTATTTGGTTGGTTTGCTTGTTTTCTAGGAGTTTGGCCAAAGAGACGAGAAACTCACCAATTTCAATAAGGAACAAGGCATTTGGGATGCATTTTGAGGTGGAATAGAGGTCCGACAAGCCCTGGGAGCAACAGGAAGCAGAGAAGAACAGTGCACGACCAACCTGTAGGAAGGCACAGCCATACACCGATGGCCGAAGCCACGCGCGGCCAGCACGGCCAGGTGCACGGTCGTGCGTATGACTGTGCGTGGTGGCGCACAGCCGACCGTGCGTCTTGGCACGGCTGTGCGTCAGGGTCTGCTTATGCGATAAAAAGGTCTTTTCGGCCAGTTCTAGGAGGTCGCACGGCGGGTCGCTTGGAGCTTCTCTCTGGCGATTTTTAGAGTAGTTTAGGTTAGATTTTAGCAAAAAAAAACCTCAATAGGAGGATTGGTTTAGGATTGAAGATTGTAATCTTGAATTCAACCTTTGGATTTCAAGTTCTTTCTATCAATTCAAGACTAAATTTTCTTCCCTTTTCTCTGTTTATTTCATATGTTGTTCTTATTTATAATTTGCTAGTTTAATTCTTGTATTTGTTTGTTTAGTTTATATGTTTAGTTTCATTGTTGATTCATGTTATTTAGTTGTTTAGATTTATTTTATTTCATTCTCTTTCTTTTCTCCTTCGAGTTCATGTTCTTATTTGTTAGTTTAGGTTTTCATGTGTTTGTGATGTTTAGTTGGTAGATTGTGTTGGCTTGGATTGTGATTAGCCTCTTGATGACTAATTAGTCTTGTATTAGGCGTACTCATATCCAATCTATGCCGAGAAGTTAGAGTTTTTTTCTCACGCCCGCCAAGTGTTCGATGAAATGCTTGAGAGAGCTTTCATCCATATTTTTGGGCGATTGACTTATGCTGAAAGGTGAGGTCAATTAGCTAGTGTGGGAGAGGGAATAACCGAGTTCGGGACATAAAAATAGTATTTGAATCGAGTTAGGTTCGAAGGTTCCTAATTTTGTGGTCTAATTGGGCTAACCCCATGAAAATAGGTGGTTAGGCTAATTAGACTAGCTCATGACCCTTGAGAGAGGGCTTGGATGGTCTTCGATGGTGCAACCGACCATCTCTAGTTCTTGATGTAGTTTAAGTAGGTTAGGACTCGTCTCAACTAGTTGGTTCTTCCATTGATCAAATCACAACACCAAGTCGCTTTTTCTATGTTTGTTAGCGTAGTTTAGTTTTCCCTCCTTCTCCTTCGATTTTGCCTAACTCGAGACGCTTTAGTTAGCTCTGGTAGTTGGAAACACAACTCCCTGCGGATGACACCCCAAGTACTCAACGATACACCTTACACTTGGGGTTTATAAATATTAAAACTCTGTGGGTGTTTTTCCCCTAGCAGTAAGCACTATCAAGGTCAAGGCTTAATCTACAAACAAGATGATCCAATATTTCTCTTGACGTATCAAAAGACGACAACTAGCCCATATGGATTTCCAATTGCTCACAAATTCATATTAACCCTTAACTAATTCAATCAGCTGAACTATAAGAAGAGGGGGAATCTCTAGAGAGAGAGAGAGAGAAATCTCTATAGAGAGAGGGAGATTTTCTAGTGAGAAATGACTAACTCTAAATCATGAAAAAACCTCCTGACCCACGTTGCATCTCATCTTTGCTTCAATGCAAGGCTAATTCTTTTTCTTATTCAGTCCCGCAGTGCCCATCGCCTTTCTCTAGCACCTTCACATCCCTCCTCTGTCCGCATTTTCATGAAATAATGGTGTTCTTTGTTCTAATGGCTTTAAAGGGTATTGTTATCCTACTGTGGGCAATTAATCCATGCTACCTCATATTTTTCGATTGCTCAATAACTTTGATCTAGACCCACGCGCTATCTTTCTTCGTCTTCTATCGCAAGTGTTGGATCTACTTAGCTTTTTGCCTTCTTCATCATCTCCCAGCCTTCATCTTCATCAACCTAATTTGTAGTTTTCGGCCTTCAACTCTGTTTTGATACTTAAGCACATCGATTTGCCCTGTACATTGGTTTTGCCCCAAATTATCGCATTCCTCTGTGCAAATCCAGGCTCTTTCTTGACCAATTCTCAGTTCCCCGATGAATGGTTGTTTCAAAATGTCGATTTTTTAGCCCATCCATATAACCATGTAGTTCTAGCAGGCAAATTTGTAACAGAACTTCGTCTTTTAGCAACTAATGAGGGCTGTGAGGCTCAAATATGCAAATTTGGAAGATATTAGTGTGTGAGGGTGCTTGGGTCGATTACCGTCTTTCTAGAGTCAGTCTCCAGTGAGTATCAGATAGTAAAGCTCTAATCTGGTACAGATAATGATGCTACACGACACCACGAAATTCAAGTAAGTCTACTCTTCCTTTCTTCCTCCCGTCACCATCCCCCTTTCTATCCTAGCTTGCCACAGTTCATACCGACTTACCTTGAGTTATGACGATATCAAGTTGTATCTTAGGTCCTGTTTGATGAGGAAAACTGAAATGAAACTTGAAACATGAGAGTTCAAGTTCCTTTCCTTATTGTTTGGTGAGTGTTTTAAAGGAAAGTAACTTGATACCCCCAGGTTTCAAGTTCCCCTCCAATCCTCAAGAACTTGAACCCCCCATTTATGAGAAGTTTCAAGTTCTAAATCCTCAGGGTTCAATATTATTATTGTTGTTGTTGTTGTTGTTG
>NCQV01086902.1:0-14994 GCA_002740545.1 Lophocereus schottii
TATGATAATTGTTACTGGTGGGCCCACTTGACTAAGGGATAAAACAATACTTAAGAATAATTCATGAAATACGTACCTATATATTATGAGATTTTGGTATTTATAAAAGACTTACATGTGAATTTTTCAAGAGTATAGGCAGTAAAACGTACCTGATTTGAAAAGTTTGTTCCTCACTCTTTAAATGATTTGATGAATGGCTGGATGATGATGAGAGTGGCCTCGCTATTGTAATTACTAATGCTATGTAATGAGCATCATAATGGTTTTGATCAATTAAAACACTTACCGCATTCTGCACTAGTTATGATTTTCATATTTGTCGTTATTGTCATATATTATCATCGGTGTTGGGTTTATCGTTATTATTGTTATCTTAATTATTATTACATCTATATTTGATTATTATTATTATTATTATTATTATTATTATTATTATGATTATTATTATTATTATTATTATTATTATTATTATGATTGGTAGTTCCCATTTTTTTAGTCGACATAATTGACTCCTCGCTTGAACATAATATCAGTAAAATTAATTGAGTCAAGTAAGTGAAACCAGCATGATTAGCTTATCTCAACTTCACCACAAAAGAGTGAATAACTAGGTTATTTACTCAAAAAATGTGGACTAAAAGTGATCTTACTTATTTTAAGGGTTTAAGTTACTAATTAAATTTTTGTGGCTACTGGCTCCCTTTTAAATTATAAGAAGTTTCTCCTCATACCTTTTTAAAATTATGCTTCAACACTTTAAAAGCATTCCTTTGAATAAATTAGCGAACATTACATTTTATTTATCATAAGTTCTCATCTTGAACAATCACTCCCACTCAATCTACTTGAATTGAATGTTAGAAGCAAGCCTGAGGATAAGAATCCATCATCACCCATGCTCAACTAAATACATAACACATACCCAATTTTCCCCTTGAGTTTAAAGTTTTTAATGATCCTGTTAGTCAAAATTTTCAAATTCGCATTTTCTCCTCCCTCTTTTCCTTGTAAAGTAGCTCCAACATCTTCCACCTCAAGCTCTTTAATGGCAATCTCTGAAGTACAATATCAAATATCAAATTCTTTCAAAATTACAACACAGTTTCTCCAATTTTAACTAAATCAAGGCTACCAAAAATTGCAACGATAGGTTCTTCAGTCATATTCACCTCTTCCACAAACACCCACAATATTCAATCATCCAAAACTCAAAATTGTGGGAACTATACTCCAAATAAGTATAGAAAAACATTTATTTAAAGTTAAAGGAACATATTTATTAACCAAATCAACAAGAAAATTAATGGAGGGAGGTTGAGGGTTTCCCTTCAAATACTAAATAACTTAAGCAAGATAAGGGGAAACAGCTGGAGGTGGCATGAAGGATTTCCCAATCAATCTGGTGGCACTGGCAGTGCTCCTAGTTGGCGGCATTAGCAGGATGGCGGTATGATAGGCAATGGCTTGGACAGAACCCAACACCCGGGGGGTCATGATGTTGTGAGTAGGAGATGGGGGAGGAAGAAAGATTTGCTTCCGATTTTTTCCTATTTGTTTTATTATTTTACCTTTTTTTGGGTTGAAGAAGCTCAGCTCCTATCTCTCTCTAAAAATCTCAACTCCTTTCTCTCTTTAACCCTATGCAATTAAATCTCTAGTTGGGTTCTTATTTGTGCTAATTATTTTCTCCAACCATATCATCTTACTCTATACAATTCATTCACTAATTAGTGAATTTAATTCTTGCATTTTATTTATTTACTTTATAAATGTTTGTTTATTATTGCCTTATTGACTTATTTACATTTTTTAAATTTTTTTAATGTTAACGAAGCTCAGTAGCAAAACGTATAAATTATTCTTAATTAATATTTTCATGAAGGTATAACTTTCACTTATTTTTATAATTATACTATTTGTTTTCATTTGTAAGTGTTGGATGATTTTATATGTAGTGCTATGAAATTTTATTTTGAGGCCACTTTGTTGACTCAATCGACAATTTTATAGATATTTCAGTACCAAACTAAAATGCAATGCTCTTTTGGCTAAATTATGGGGGTGTTTGGTTGTATCAGCTGTTTGATGAAAAAGAGCTGTTTGACACCTCTTTAGCTGTTTTGACCAAGTCAAACAGCTAAAGAGGTGTTTGGTAAACAGCTGTTTCAAACAGCTGTTTTACCCCAAACAGCTCTTTTTCAAACAGCTATTCCTAATAGCCTTTTGGGAAGAGCTTTTTCTTAAAATTACGATACTATCCAGAAGTTCAAGAAAATTACACCCATGTCATTCCAGAAAGTATTTTATAAAAAGGGCAACATTGAAATTTTACCAAATATACATTCCAGAAACAGCTAACTTTACCAAACACTTTTTTTACAAACAGCTAATTCAAACAGCTAATGCAAACAGCTAATTCAAACAGCTAACAGCTGACAGCTGATACAAACAGCTAACAGCTAACAGCTAACAGCTAACAGCTGTTTACCAAACAGGGCCTATGATTAATTAAGGTATTAACATGGATTACACTCAGGCTATTCCCAAATATATTAATGTTTCAGTCTTCAAGCGTGTTGGTCCTTGGGATGACGTGAATGAATTGATTAAGGTTTTAAGGTGATGCGAATATTAACTTTCGATAAACTGATATGACTGTTCTGTTGGGAGTTTCTTAGCACCATTATAGTCAACTGGCATGCTAATCATAATAATCGGCTAGTCCATATCCATGTTTACCTTTGTGACTAACCCTTTATTATTAATCTAGTTGAATTTAACCAATGCTTGAAACTCCCATTTTGTGGCTTAAGTTTTTATTTGCACCCCAAATTTAGTGGCTAAGGCTTTTGGGGTGAAATTGCTTATGAGGATAGGGCACAGCAAAACATCCCTCCAGAAATTTCTTGGCTTATAATTATATCTCCTACAAAGTCGCCTCCATTTGTAATCCTATCCCGTTACCCCCATTGCCCATGGCTAACACTACTTTTACAGGGTATAATAGCCATACAAATAGGAGATTGACTGAGTTGTTTGTTTTATGGGCTTACTTAATGATGTACAATTGACATCGATTTCATCATTCTCACCTAACTTGTTACCCAAGCCTCCAACAAATCCTCATATATAGCCACCTGTGACATCTTCATAGCACTTATTTGCTTCGTGAACATGGAAGTTTTCAAGCTTGAGGGTCTCCAAGTGTATGTGAACACCATGGCAATGCGTTTTCTCAGCTCCCTAGCCAAACCAGACTAGCTTCGCCAATCCTTCAAATTGCTACTATGAAGTTGATGTGCATATGGAGGGGGATGATGATGAGGTTCTACATCATGTAGGGAATAGGGTTGCAGTGGGAGATGAGCAAGTTTTCGAGCCTGAGATAAGCTAGCCACCTATAACTACGAGTAGGAGTGTCACTGGACAATCTGGGACTAGTGAGGGACCTCTATATCAATACCTGAGTGAGTAGTTTGCATGAATCCACATGCAGTTAGACAATGTAGATGAACGGCAAGAGCACACTTCCCAGTAATACAACAAGATTCTTCATATGGTAGATCAGTTGGACTGCCGATAGTAGAACATTGAGAATCATGTCTACTATTCCTACAAGCATTTTTATTGGCCTATTCTCCATTGCATTGAGGCCTAGTGACCCCAAGGTTCTCTGTCATTATTTTGTAAGTATTTCCCTTCTCCACTTATTTTTATTACATGGTTGTTTCATTAGGAGTGCATGAAAGATTTAAGCATGGGGTTGAGCTCACAAGCTCCTTTTCATAATAGGGCGTGGCATAGTGTTGGTTTGAGGTCATTTTTGTGATTGTGGTAAAGTTGTAGATGATGGTTGGTTGGTGTGGCTTTGCATAGCCTTGTATATATATCTTTCTAGTGTGTGCATTTGCATACAGTCAGTTTCTGTATGGCAATAGTGTAGGTCCCACATTTAATTTGCGTTCTTAGGATTAAATTAGTTTCAATTTCTAAAGCATGTAGTTAGAGCTAATGAATAGATGTAATGCATTATATATATCGTTCTTTTTTTTTTGGTCACAAGCAGAGTCATGAGTGAGTGAGACATTCATAAACTCACGAGGTAACATTGTTGAACCAACTTTTCATTTTCTTCTTATTGACCTTCTTAGATAACTTCATTGCTTTCCAACAAAAAGAAAAAAAAAATGAAATAAAAACACCTTGATGTATAAAACAAATACTTCGTATAACAAACTACAAATGCATTATGTCAAAATTCAATTTTCATCATTCCATTCTTTGAATTTTAGTTCAAAGTTTAATCTTTATTAGTGTGTGCGTTACGGTATATGCAACTAGTATATATCATTTTGTAGTTAAACATATACTAATATTAGTTAAGTTCTAATTTATTTAAAATCATATAACTTAGATTTTGTTTTTACACAAGAACTTCCACTTAAACTAGAACTTGAAGAGGGCCATGCATATCATATTCGAATCAACAAGGCTGTCAAATCTAGTGTTAAGAATATCATAAATGATGGTGATAGGCTGGCTTTTACATCAAAAGGCTTCAAATAGAAAGGTGCTCTTACATCTAACTTAGCACTCACTGCCGATTATCAGAAGCAGCAATGGTGCTCATAGAATCTTAGACTAACGACGTATTTTGTATCTCCTATGCATTGTTTGCCTGATGATGACAACTAACCTACCTATTGAGAGTGAAGCAACATTATATTTAAATTCCTAGTATGTAGTGTGTACACATTTGAAAATCCAAAATATTTCAAATAAGCTTCAAAAAACCCAAAAAAAAAAAAACTCTAATTTTGGAGCAATTAACAAGCATAGGGCTTGAGCGCGTGACTTAGATCATGGTATGATACAAGTAGGACCAATGGGTGGTGCACTACCTTGGACTAATCAAAGGTGATGGCATGATCACAAATGTCATTGAGGCCCAAAGGCAACTTATGAAGCCACAATGGCTGTTCTTACGCACATAGTCATATCGGTAGTACCTTCTCATTATTTAAACCTTTTAACCTTGTACTAGGGCCAAAGCTCACTTGAATCTAAATGTATTGATTTTTAATCGAACAGCTTCCGAATAATGTATCATAAGCTCAATTTTGAAAACCAGTGAAAAAAAGTTATGAGTTGGATAGTGAGACGTGCACAGAAATTGACACTTTCTCACTATTCAGCTCACAACTATTCTCATATTAAGTTAAATTTCATAAAACTTAACCTACTGGAAACTATACTCAATGACCTTTCAAAAAAGAAATATAATCACATCGATTGATCATCAAACAAGGAAGACCGTGCTAACTAGCCGAACGGCTTAAAACTAGGCCCAAGTGACTGTTATTGGACTTGCTAGCATGCCACTATGCCTGACTTGGCCTCCACTGCATGGATTTATACATGTTTAGGATGGATGGTTCAATCAACTCCAAATCAAGCTTCATGTTTGGGAAAAACTGGTTTTTTTATTGAAAATAAGTTTGATAGTTTTCATATAATGTCATTCGTCTTAGCCTAGTTTTTTGTCCACTGTACAAAGGCCTTTCCCGCTCCTTCATCACCATCTGCCTCCTAGGGAAAAGTATATCCATTTCTCTCTATACACAGGAAAACTCTCCCTCTGGACGGTCTCTTCACAAAATGCTTTCAAATTTCCAAAATTCTCCTGAAATCCTCACTCAAACCCTTTTGAGCTCAGGCTAACCTTTATTTCCCTAATACATTTGGGAGAAGAGAATCAAGCGCACTATAACAGCTGAACTTAAATGATGCTAATCACCATGAATTATGTTAAGTAAAATTAAATTAAGTTGAGCGTCATATTTTAATATATATATATATATATATATTCATATAATTGCAGGTTGAATCGGTAGGGCCGCATCGATATAACATTTTGGTACACTTCACAGTAATTCAATCAAGATTATAAATAAATACTTAAATAATAGCTAAATAAAAATTAGTTAAATTATAAAAGTGTATTTCTGAAAAATATATCCACAACAATGAAATAATAATGATAATAATGTATGAAATATATATAAAGAATGAAAGGAGTAAATAAATTAAAAATGTTACTCTTTCTTTCAAATTTTACACCAAAATGATATAAAATTAGCCCATAAAATCTATCCCAAGGAATTTATCCCATATATACATTAACTAGAAAAGGAAAAAAAGAAAGAGAAAGGAGCTATAAAGGGAAAACAAAATTAGAAAATTCTAGAATTGAAAATTACTAAATTTACAAATTTTATAAAAGAAACAAAAATCAAAATAAATATAACCCAAACCCCCCCCCCTCTTTCTTGTACCCCTACTTGACTCCTTGCTCTCCTTCCTCTGCCTAACCCCCTCTATCTCTAGCAGCATGTCACCGCCACCGCACTGCCATCCAGCCGCCGCCATCACCCACCTCTTCTTGTTTTCTTGTGGCTTTTTTCATTTGGGTAGAGAATGTGAAGTCCTAAACCATTGAATACCCATTTTTATCATTTTGTTGCTAATTTTATTAGCAAGTGATTTGTTTTGATTTAATAAATGTTGATTGTGATTTTCTTTTGGGTTTTGTTGGTGGATTTGAATTTGGAGATGTTAGGAAGCTTATGGGTTGACATGGTGAGTTACGGTTTGGTGTTGAATAGGAGTTCATGGTTGGTTTCATTAATTTTTTGAAATTCCGATGGAGTCTATTAGTAATTGAATGGAATTAACAAGGTATATGTATGCATGGGGTTGTGGATGTGTATGGCCACGAACTTTGAGGGTGAGCTTGAGATAGGTGATGACAAAAAAGGAGGGAGATGGGTTCATTTTGGAGGGTTTGAAATGGATTGGATTAATATGAATTTGTAGATTAGTTAAGGTAATGAAATGATAATTAGTAGAAATTTAGACTAGTGATAATGATTGTGAGTGTAATGTAGTATAGTATTAGGGGAAGGAAAAAGATAGAGGGAAATAATTTTTTGTGAAATAATTAAGATGTAATATTCTTAGTGTCATTTTTCAATTAATTTGAGGACATGGATGAATTAAGTATACACACTTTTGTATTAGTTAGGGTTTGATTAAGGTAATGATAAAGCTTGGGCTTTGTATTTTGATTAAGTGAGAAGCTTAATGGTCATCGATTAGGTAATTATTACTTACAAGTTTTGGATTCGCATGAAAGAATGAACCGTATAGCCTTCGGTTGGACCGGAAACCATGTACTTGACATGGAAATTAAGTTTAAAACTACAATTGGTTAACCTAAATCATGTTGATGGATAGGGTCCTAAATGAGCAATAATGTTACTTTTAATAATAGTTATGTTGATAACGATAAAAATGAAAATAACGATACCGATAATATAGCAACAACAACGTCTCCCAGTGTGGGTCCCGCTTTCGCGGGGTCTGGGGAGATCTAGTTGTAGGCAACTTTACCTCTATCGGCATTTCTACCTGTAGAGAGGTTGATTCTAAGGGACCCACAAAAAAAGAATTTTATGAAAAAGTTTTATAGACGAAAGCTTTTGTGCAAACATTAACTGAGGAAAATTAGGGCCACAAAGCAAAGGATGACTAAGATACATTAAAGGACAAGATGCTGAAGTTGAAAAACACTAGAACAATATAGCAGATGACGGAATCATACCTTAACAATCCGAGATAAGCGGACGCTGTTCCTTCCCAGAATAAGGTACAACCTGCATACGAGCACGACAAACCTCTACCAGCACTAAGCCACTGCAGCCAAAGGACAACTACAGAGTCAACTCTCTGCGATCGAAGATCCTAATTCTATCCCGCCACATCCTCCTACCCTGAGCCAGGTCCTTCGTCAAACCCATAACTTTGAAGTCCTCTCTAATCACCTTGTCCAAACTCTTCTTTAGTCTACCCCTCCCTCTTTTACCTCGAGGGATGTCGATCATCTCACATCTCCTCACTGGAGCATCCACACTTCTCTTTTTCACATGGCCAAACCATCGGAGTCTTGATTCCCTTATCTTATCTTCTATGGGAACTACTTTAGCTAAGTCCCTGATTACTCTATTCCTAATTCTGTCTATTCTTGTAAAACCATAGATCCACCTAACCATCCTCATCTCAGCTACCATCAACCTTTGAACCTGCGTCTTTTTTAGAGGCCAACATTCTGATCTATAAAGAACAACTAGTCTAACTACCATTCGATAGACTTTGCCTTTCAATCCTAGGGGCACCCTCTTATCACACAGTGCACTTGAGGCAAACTTCCATTTTTTCCAGCCCACTTTTATTCGCTAGTTAATATCTTTGTCAATATCCCCATTCTGCTGAATGATTGAGCCAAGATACTTAAACTTATCAACCTTAGATATCGACCTCCCATCCAGGGTGACTTCTTCCCCCACATCTACCCTTCCACTGAAACAACAATAGAGGTATTCCGTTTTCGATCTACTAACTCTAAAACCTCTAGCTTCCAGCGTATGCCTTCATCGCTCCAACTTGTCATTAACTCCATGACTAGTCTCATTAATAAGAATAATGTCATCTCCAAATAGCATACACTATGCTAACTCATCTTGAATCCCTCTTGTAAGTTCATCCATAACTAAGGTGAAAAGAAAAGGGCTTAAGGCGGAACCCTGATGCAGGCCCATACCAACGGCGAAGTCATTGGAGACCCCTCCCAGCATCCTAACACTTGTCCGACCTCCCTTATAAATATCCTTAATAACTCAAATATACAAGGGCGACACTCCTTTCTTTTCCAAGCAGCTCCATAACACTTCACGTGGGACTCTATCATAAGCTTTTTCTAGGTCAATGAACACCAAATGAAGATCCACCTTTCTATCTTTGTACAAACCCATGGGTCTTCTAAGAAGGTAAATCGCCTCTATGATCGACCTGCCTAGCATTAAACTAAATTGATTCTCAGAAATCGAAACATCCTTTTGCAACCTTCTCTCAATCACGCTCTCTTAGAGCTTCATAGTGTGGCTGAGCAACTTTATACCCCTAAATTATTATAATCTTGAATATTCCCTTTGTTTTTGTATGGAGGGATGACTGTACTAGACCTCGATTCTCGGGGCATCTTAGCGGTCCTAAAAATAACATTAAAAAGCTCCGTTAGCCACTCTAATCCTTCTTCAACCGAACAGTTCCATACTTCCACCGGTATCTGATCTGGACTCTTTGCCTTCCCATTCATCATCTTCGTTAAGGCCTCCTTGATCTCGTCCTTTGTGATATGGCCATACATTCACGGATCAAGTTGCCTCTCACTACACTCTCTGCCCCTACTACGGGAATCTTCCATCACTTCCCCATTAAAGAGTTTGGAAAAGTACTTTTGCCATCTCTCCTTGATTTCTGCATCCTCAGACACACCTTATCATTGTCATCCTTGATGCACCTCATAACACCTAAATCCCTAGTTTTTCTTTCCCTAGCCCTTGCCAGTTTAAAACTTCCTTCTTCCCTTCCTTGGTCTCTAATCTATGATATAACCTATCAAAAGACAAGTTCTTAGCTACCGCCACAGCTTTCTTGGCTACCTTCTTGGCTGCCTTATATCTAACTCTCCTAATCTCTCCCTCTTCATCCGTTCTACTGTTCATGACATCTGCATAAGCCTCTTTTTTCTCCTTGACTTTCTCCTTTACTTCCTCATTCTACCACCAGGCACCCTCCACTTTGTTACCACCTCTCCTACAAATACCTAAGATTTCCTTAGCCCACCTTCAAATACACTCTGCTATTGCCTCCCATATTGAATCTGCATCCTCTACCCTCCTCCAAGCTCCTTCTTCAGTAATTCTCTCTTATAATAGCCCAGCGTTCTCCTTCGTGAGGGTCCACCACTTAAGTTTAGGGTCCCCAACTCTCCTCTTCTTCCACTTTGAACACTTGAACTCCACATCCAATACTAGCAACCTATGTTGAGTCCCTAGGTACTCACTAGGGATCACCTTACAATCCTTACAAAACCTCCGGCTATCTGCCCTCATCAGGAAGTAATCAATTTAGGTCTTTAAGGAGCTACTCTTAAAGGTCACCAAGTGATCCTCCTTCTTTTTGAAATAGGAGTTGACCATCAACAATTCATAGGCCACTGCAAAGTCAAACACAGAAGCCCCTCTCGTGTTTCTCTCTCCAAAACCAAAACTCCTGTGGACCGCATCATACCCAACTGAGTCAATACCAATATGGCCATTAAAGTCGCCTCCTATGAAAAGTTTCTCGCTCCGAGGTACATCTTAGATGACCATATCCAAATCCTCTCAAAATAGCTTCTTAATATCATTCGGCAGACCTATTTGAGGAATATAGACACTAACCACATTCACGAATTCTGAACCCACCAAAACCTTAATGGCCATAATCCGGTCGTTCTTACGTCTCACTTCGACCACAAAGTCCACCAACTCCTTCTCAACCAAGATGCCAACTCTATTCTTCACCTTGATTGACCCCGAATACCATAATTTGTACCTACCAATCTCTGCAGCTGTAACTCCCACCCACTTCGTCTCTTGAACACAAGCTATGCTAATCTTACACCTATGCAAAGACTTAACTAATTCTATCGACTTACCCGTAAGAGACCCAATATTCTAGGACACTAGGCGCACCTTCCTGATGTAAGTCTCAAGGGATTGAAGCAACCCAAGATAACTCACGTCAAGAACACCAGAAAACAAGCAAACACCAATCGACCAAGGTGGCACGGTCATGCGCAATGGCACAGGGAGGCCGTGCTAAATTGCTGTCTAGCTCGCCTAGGAAGTACCACACTTCACGGTTTGAGGTGACTTTGAGATCAAAGGGAAATCTGAAGCAATGAGCTTTGTTTTGGCTTTGAATATATGTGGAAACGAGTATGCAAAGGAGTATTGAGAATGAGGAATGAAAGTAGGATTAAGAACACTAAAAAGATCATTAAAGGAGCCCGCGGTTTGAGAGGAGAGAAACCAAGAGCTAGCTTATGAACTTCAAGTGTGTTTAATGAAACTAGGATAGTTCCAAGCTAGATGATTAGATAAAATACACCACTAATCACTTAGCTTAGGGCCCTTAACCTTGGATTAGGATAAGATACACCACCTAATCAAAGATTAAGACTCACTTGGTCACCACCTTAATCGGCCACAATTAAGGATAAGCAAGTTAAGTGTTTATGGAAATCACAAGACATAAAGTCTTTGCTCTCAACTTGGATAATCAACTCTTGCTGCTTAAATGAATACACAAGGCTTTTATATGGCCTTGAAAATACACAAAAGAGCTTTCCTTCCAAAGGAGGAAAGTCATTAAGCACGCCTAACTCTACTTAGCACACGGTTTAGTCTAAAATAAACCAAAGCTGAAAGTTTATATTACAAAGCACTGTTTTATCTTCCTAAGCTCTTTCCTATGCATTAAGGAATGTTAATGACTCAATTTCTCAGCTAGGAAGGTAAGAGTGCATGGCTAGCCACCTCAAAAGGGCTGAAGGATGCATGTGTGCCATGTCATGCTTGAGTGGACGTGTGAGAGCTTGTAAAATGGAGGCATTTCTCTTGCTCCACGTGCCTCTCTCTTGGGTGGCTGGGTGGCTGGTTATCAAACAGCTCAAAATTGACCAAGCTGGTAGGCACCCACCTTAAGCAAACCCCTTGAAGGAGGAAAACTACTAGGCTAAGTAACCAGGTGTCAATCAGCCGATTTCTGCCTCAACTTGGCATGCATGCTTGACACATCAAATGATGACTAATTGCTACCTTTCTTACATGGTTGGAAACCTCAAGATGTCTAGTTTGCCCTCCAACTAGAATCGTAGCATTTGGACTCATTTTCCCCTTGAACAAATCAGAATTCCAAAACCGTGCAGTTTGTAGCGCAATCCGGGTAGGACCAAAAGATGAACTGTTTTAAGCAACCAACTGAACTCCAAATAATATGAAATCAATTGGACTTAAAAGCTAAGATCTTGAGCTTGAAAATCTCCCAAAAACGAGCACCAAAACGTGCCTAAAGCCTATGTAATCAGATAACAAAAACCGGGTAAAAATCTGGATGAGAACCCGGGCGCATCACCTTGTGCTTTCTCCATCAAGTGACTCATGGCCGTGACATTGGAGTTGATTTCCTTATTGTTTTGGATCTTTGAGACATGATTAGACCTTGAGGATGGACCTCCATCATTCTCCCCTTGTTGGGAAGATTTGATCCTCAAATCAGAAAGGTAGTCATCTGCTTCATAAGGGCTTAAATCAATAACGTTAAACGTAGCTGATACTCCATAATCCCCTGGTAACTGCACCTTATAAGCATTATTGTTAATCTTCTCCAAAATCTCGAATGGACCATCTACTCTTGGCATCAGCTTGGTTTTCCTTTTGGAAGGAAAACGTTCTTTATGTAGATGTATCCAGACCAAATCACCTGGCTTAAAAAGCTTCTCTCTCTTATGCTTGTTAGCTTGGGCCGTGTATGAAAGTGTAGTTTTTTCGATCTTGGCCTTTACTAACTCATGCAACTGCTAGATTTCTTCCACCTTAGCAGCGGCATCCGCACTTGGCTTTTGATCTAAAGGTCGAGGAATAAGATCAAGTGGACTTAGGAGATCAGTCCCATGATGGGGATCAGCCCCAAGGGCTTTTTCTAGCTCAAAAGGTCTTAAAGGCTTTCCAAGGATTAGAAATCAATCAAGAAGTAATTGCTTGCATTCTACCGGGTTCATCCTGCACATGGCCCGACTTTCTGACCTTGGTGGCCTGATGTCCCGAGATTTTAAGGCCCAAAGTTTGGTGTTTCGGAAAATATTGAAGAGTTAGCTGCCCAATAAATCAAGTTTCAGCCCATTTGGATGTCATTTGCTCACCCAAACCCTTAATTAAAGCCAACCTGTCCAAACTATTTTTCCAGGTCAGATTATACCCGGTTTTGGAAACCCAATTTCCCTAACCTAAAGTACTCCTACCAACCTAGAATTTTGAAACCTAGATCCCTTTTTGAGTTCGCTAAAAGGGTGGGAAAAGAAACCAGAGTCAAACGTGCCCAAGGAGGCTAAAAGAGAGGAAACTTCTAAAGGTGCTTTTCGGAAGTCAGACTGCACCATCTCACTTGTTCTGCTTATAATTCCTGAACGGCTGCACCAACTAGGCTCCAAAAGTAGTCATATGAAAGAACACTTTCTAAGCTTTCTATTAAGGTATGTTGCAGCCAATTTGGGTAAGTAGAAAGGGAGTTATGGCTGCTGCAAGTCGACCCTGCAGAACTGGGAAGCTGCCAGCAACTGCCAACATCACCTTTTGCACTTTTCTTGCTTTTTGTGCTTCCCCTTTCGTCTTGGTCCGATTGGCTTGACTTGTACCCCTTGTAATCTGAATTTTGAGGCTCCCTCCTTTATATGGGGCCTTTAGGCATGTAAGAAGGCAGCTTGAACTTGAATACAAATGAAATTGAGTGTTATACTCTCTCTTCAAATTCCTAGTTGCTTTAGCTTGAATTGGCTAGTTCAAGTGGTGATCTTCTAGGTTCCTTTACTTGCTTATGGTGGTGAATTCTGTATCCATAAGTGAAGAAGGAATAGCCCAACTCCTCCTCTAAGTGGCGCCATTGGCTTATCTTAGACAAGAGGGTTGCATTCTATCTTCCACACCGTTTTGAGTTTCTTGTGCTATTCGATCTTTGGCTTGGTATTGTTTGTAATCTCTCCCATCTTACTTCCCCATTCTCGGCATTCCCTTGGTGGGATACATCATCTTGGTATCAGAGCTTAGGCTACCCTCTTGGCCAAGCTTCCAACCTAAATACATTTCTCAAACACAAACCACAAAACCGCATTTCTTCATCCGTGCTGGGCAGAACGTTGGCACGGCCTACCTGTGCTTAAGGGCACGACCGTGCCACTTCCTTTTCAGCCCCTTTCTTCACCCGTGCTAGGCAGCAAGTTAGCACGGTGTACCCATGCTTAAGGGCACGACCGTGCTTAAGGGCACGACCGTGCCACTCCCTTTTCAGCCCATTCTCATCTTCTCGTTCACAAAACTCACACTTCATGTCTTCTAGCCGTTCTTCCTAACAAATGGCTGAGCAAGCCTTGAGAGAGAAGGCCGAAATGGAAGCTAGAATTAAGTATCTACAATCCCAACTTCAAAAGCTCATGAGAGAAAGGAGAGACAACTTGGGGGATTCACCCATTCCAAGTGAATCTAGTGACTCGGAAGGGAGTGATTGGGACCTCAACCCGTTTGGCTCTCAAGGTGGAGGTAGTAGAGGATCAAGGAGGCAAGGAAGGAACCATGGGGGCGGCTTCAACGACTTCAAGGTTGACATCCCCGAGTTTGAAGGCAAGCTTGATCCGGACGAGTTCTTGGATTGGCTACGAACCGTGGAGAGGGTGTTCGACTACAAGGGCATCCCGGATGAAAAGAAGGTAAAACTAGTAGCCCTTAAGCATAGAAAGTATGCTTCTACTTGGTGGGCTAATGTTTTATCTAAGAGGGCTAGGAAAGGAAAGGGGAAGATCAAAACTTGGAGGAAAATGAAAGAAAAGCTTAAAGAAAAGTTCCTTCCATCTCACTACCTCCAAGAGAACTTTTCTAGACTTCACCATTTGAAACAAGGGTCTTTAAGTGTGGAGGAATATACGAGGGAATTTGAGCAATTGGTCATAAAATGTAACCTTAAGGATGATTAGGAGCAAACATTGGTGAGGTATCTTGGTGGGTTGGATGAGAAGATAGCCCATATAGTAGAATTGCACCCTTACACCACCTTTGATGAGTTAAGCTCTTTAGCTCCACCTTTCACAAGGTGGAATTACAAAAGAAAGCTAGGGGGAAGAGTGAAGTCTTTAAACCACAAACTCATGCCTACACTCCTCAAAGGCCTTCTTACACTACCCCAAAGCCCTTGAACCCACCAAACCCAAAACCATCTCCACCCACGGTCCCAAAATCATCCCCTCAAATGTCCACAAAACCTAAGGAGACAAGGAGG
>NCQV01086919.1:2131-14781 GCA_002740545.1 Lophocereus schottii
AAATAATTTCAAAAATCATCAGCCTAAGATTTTAGGAAAAACTGTGAAAAAATCGTTTTGGCTTGAAAACAGTCTGAACACTGATCTCAGAACTGATCTGACACAGTGTTCTTAAAAACCATTCAAAGTAAATGTTAAATCAAGTTCTTCCAAGTGGCATATTAACAAGAATCTAAGAAAATAAAACCTATAACAGACCAAATCTCTTATTGAATCAACCGGACAGCATCTATAAGATTTGGACTTGTCACTCCAATGCTTTGATGTTACTCAGAATTGTTTCCTGAGCTGTTTCTGAAGTACTCCATGTCTTGGATGCGCGTTAAGTTCTTTGTCATTCAGCTATTCTGAGGAACTGTTCTTAAGACCTGTTCTCGACCATGGTTAATCAAGCAACTTCAAAGTTTTGCAAGCAGTATTTGGAACCTGTTCGATCAACACACTCAAGTGTATATTACATTTGTGTTTGTTATCATCAAAACCTTACATTACATAAGGATCGGGTCAACACAAGTGCAATTAACATTGCCAAAAACCCATGTCAACACAAAAGGACTAAGCATATTGACATATGTCATCACTCTTTGAGCGATAATGTTAAAAAGGGCTTGATTTCAATGAATTTTTGTGCCACAAATAAACAAATTACTGATATTTTTACCAAGGTAATAAGTAGAGATCAATTTGAAAGGAATAGGCTTGAATTGGGTTGATTAAAAGAGCTTGAGCATACTTAATTAACCCCCAATGATTGACTAATTAAGGGTCGTTATGCCAAATACATTGTTCCAATGGATGCATTCAACTCTTGTGCTTTTACTGGAATATGTATGGAAAGTAATATGCTGATACTCGTTGACGTCTAATGATATTGCCTTTAGTGTCCTAAGACACTGAGCTATTAACAATAAGAACAGGCTCCAGGAATAGACCTGACAACTATTTGTATCATGTGCTGACCAAGTGGAAGTATTAAAGGATTGTTGGAAATTGAAATTTTCTTTTCATTACACCTAACCTATAATTTATACCCTACCTAGTGTGTAATGAAGAGTTATATGCGAAACAATGTCTCTCATCAAGAAGGACCAAAATAACCTTCCCCTAAAAACACCCTCGATTTTCAGGCACCTCATATACCTTCACTTTCTCTTTCCATAATCCATCTGTCCTTCTCTCTTACTCCTATAAAGAACCCGATTTCCCTCTCCTTCCTTAAACCCACTTAAGCCCTAACTCCAAATTCTCTCAAATCCTCACCATGGCAAGAACTAGTGGAGGTCAAGAATCTTCTAAGCGCAAGGCTTCTCACCCAAGATCACTACAGGACCAATTATCAAGGAAAAGGGGAGGAAATTGGATGAATTTTGAGGAAGAATCACCGGCACCATTGCCACAAGCGTCCTTAATTGGTATGAAAAGTACTCCCTCACTTTCTTTTTCATTAATTCCTCTATTTTTGGGTTCTTGAAAAGTTTAGAGTTAAAGACAGTTGATTTAAACCCTGATATGGTACCCTTAGTACACCCAGTTATGGGTTGGGAGTTAGTGGTATATGACCCAGTTGTGGTCGAGTCTAGATTAAGGAGGAATGAAGCCAAGTTGGTTGAGGAATCACAGGGTTTTTGATCTTGAACGTATGGATCATGATTTTATTGTTGAGGATGCTGAAGATAGTGATGAGGATGAACGGGTTGTCCCAGAACAAGTGTCCGAACTGTTTAAAGAGTCTAATGAACCAAGAAAAAGAAAGTCAGGAACAACATGGAACTTGTTGAGAGATATGAGAATTTCCTCCAGAAATTTGTGGTTCGGGGAAAGGTAGTTAAGGTGTCATACTTTTAGGAACAGGGGCTTGTGTTTGTAGAGACGTTAGAAGCCCAGGGATGGTTGGAATTGTTCACAGATCCTAAGAGAGGGTGTTCGGTCCCAGATTTAGCTGAGTTCTGTGCAAACTGTGTTGTCACCAATGGAGTGGTGCCAAGTATAGTTAATGGTCATGAAGTGCAGTTTGATGCTAAGAAGTTAGGTGAGTTACTTGGGATGTCCTCTGAAGGTTTTGATGTATATGTGCGAGAGGACAAGAGCATCTTAGATGAAGAACGGCTGTTGGCGCTGACCCAAAGACTGGCCAAAAGCCTCATCTGACTGTGTCCCGGTCTGTGAGAAAGGTGAAAATGATGCCTTTGCATCGGTTGTTGTTTTAGTTTGTGATTACAAATGTTGTTCCCTGAGGTCAGAGACGCAACCTTACTGATCCCATGGCTATGTGCTGCACTGATTTGTTGGACAGAAGTGAACAAATTAAGTTTCCCGCAATCATGATTAGCCATATTGGGAGAATTGCTAACACAACCAAGGTTCGTGACATGGCGTATTGGTTCTTGCTGACGTCAGTATTTGAAAAGCTTAGGATTGCATTGCGGAAGAGAGTAGGCCTTCATGTTCGTTATGAGATTGGCAACATTACATTGACTGGGTGTGGGTTCAAGATTACAAAAGGCGGCAGTGCACCTTCAGAACAGGGGTTCCAAACACCTCTTGGCCCTGTTCCCAGAGATGCTTGCACACCCAGTGGTCCTACCATTGTCACTCTGTTGCAAGATCTGATCACTTTGAAGGGGGGGATAGCTGAAGTGAAGCAAGTGCTTACAGAGGAAAAGGCTCCTAATGCAAAGCGTCATGAGGATCTACTGAGTGCCTTTCTTGCCCTCACAGCCCAAATTTCCTCCTCCACCTTCCTCTACCTGAACCTGTTCCTTCCCCTGTTTCCAACACTATTTTTTCAAACACTTGGTTATGTATGTGCCTACTAATGGTTTATGGTAGTTTTTGGATAGTATCTGCATTTATGCTATAACTTAGCCTGTTGCATGTGTTACCTATTTGTGCATGACTCGGATGGCCAATATCATTACTGTACCATATACTTGAGTGTATCGCGGTCATTTCCCTCATTACCCATGGTGATGGGTGCATCCCTACTAATTTTATGCAGATGGTTCCCTCGACCTTTTCGATGATATCAAAATGGGGAAGATAAGTATGACTATGCTTTGATTGGTCTGCTTGTTTTAAGCTGCCTTCCTATTCTCGTCATTCTCTCTTATGTGAATTAGCTTCCTGAACTAAGTTTGGCACTAATGTTTTTGCCCTCTACTATGTCTCACCTTTGATGGTCATTTGGTTTGTCATCATCAAAAACAGGGAATTTGTTGAATCAATCTTATATAAGGTTTCAATGATTACAACCCAAATATGCTACTTATGCTTGGCTTGAGTGGAGTGCTAGAATCATGTGATAAGACAGATTATAAACATCCTGGAGATCAGTTCGAAATGCTTGAAGCTATGTGATAAAATTGCATGTTGAAAGCCACAGAAGTTGCAAACACCCTAAAGAATAGGTCGAAGAAGCTGAAATCATCAAACTGGATATATGCGCACATCATCAGCAGAGTACAAGAGTCTTTAGAATCTTACGGCTAATTATTGGTTATATTTGTCTAGATTCTTATTAATATGTCAAAGAAGAACTTGACTTAACACTCAGTTTGAAGGAATTATTTAAGCTTACTCAGAACAATTGAGCAAACAGCTCTGCAGTGCTCTGAGGGCAGCGAGTGCAAAAAATTGATTTTCAAATATTTTCAAGAGTTTTTCTATTGCCAAAATTCCTAATATATTTAGGATTGATTTTTTGATAATATTGTGTCTTAGAGAGAGTACTTTCCTAAATAATATTGGTCTCCTAAAAGATTTTTCACAAGACTTTATCTTATCCTTAAAAGATATGATTTCCTATAAATAAAAAAAAAATTCTTGAAGGATTTAATTCCTTTTCAGATACTGAGTATTTTCAGAGTTATTGTGGAAATCAAATCCTTGCTTTTTCGTGGGTATATAAGCACTCGCTTCTCATCTCTTCAAGCAAGGTTTTTCAAGAGTTTTCACGATTGATCAAGTACTAAAATTGCTTTTCTGAGTCTGAATTTTTCTGTGAGAAAAACCTTCAAAAGTGTGCACTTAATTGAGTCTTCATTATTGGCAAAATAGGAGTTGTATGGTACCTTACACTCGGCTTATTTAGAAGCATTCAAGTAAGGTGTTTTTTATCTCTTTTCCGTCATCGTGATTAGAGGTTGTCCAAGTTGTTGGACGTGGTGTCTTAGGGGACGTGTGGACATTGTGTCCGTGAATATTTGTCCAAGTTGGACGTGGTCACTTAGGAGACGGTGGACGTGTTGCCCGTGTGAGGTTGTCCAAGTCTTGAGAGAACTTGGATGTGTATTTGTAACCAGAGTCTTGGGGAAGACTAAGCTACGTGTGTGATGTTGCCACGTGTGTTACATAGTGTAACGAATTTGGCCCGTGTTAGTGAAAGTGTTTGTTGAAATCCTACTAAGGTAGGTCGTGATTTTTACGCCTCTATTGGACCAGAGGTGGTTTTCCACGTAAAAATATTGTGTATTCTTTATTATTTCCGTAATTACTTTCGCTTCTATTTCACAGAGAACACGCATTCTAATCAGTTCTCACGAGTGTTATGAAAGAAGTTTTATTTCTGTCTCACTGGAAACACGTACTTCAAACTGCTCTCACGAGTGTTTCTGAAACAATTTAAAAAATCAGTAGACGCAATTCACCCCCTCATGTGTCCTTGTGTGTTTAAATATAACAGGTATTGTATAAATAGCATATTTTTAGCGCAAACGTTACTGGAAAGGATTAATTTGAACTTGGACACTTTCAATATGGATATACCTATACTTTCTATCTTTGTTATACTTAAGAATGGTTCCCCTAGTAATGAGATTAACTTCTTCTACATAATACCCATAGTCTTTTTTTCTAAATCACCTTCCATTATTTCGCATACATACTTACTTTTCAATTGGAAGATGGATTTTTTAACATCATACCTTTCTGAATTATCGGAAGAACCCAATCTCCTTTGACATCTTCATTTTCATTATCTATAATAAATTGTTCTCTTTGAAGATCTTCAAGACTAATTGAGCTACTTTCCATTATATGACTAGTTTCTTCATAATCACTTTCTTCATATTCATCTTCTAGTACCATCTCAATAATTCCCTTGCTGTTTTTCAAGGCTACATTTGGTGCTTCTTCCTCGCTGAGCTCAAAATAATCTAGGTACCCAAAGTTTCAATAAGCTTGTTATTTTTCCTATTTTAGCATTCGTTTGTATAATGACCTACTTCTCCACATGCCCAGCTGTTGCAGTTGTTCTTACCTACATGACAATGTGCGGTTTTTTAAAAAACACTTCACTTTTTGGGGCTTGGTTTGTTATAATATATTTTTTTATATTTTTTCCTCTTTGCTTGTTAAAGGTTTTTTCCTTATAAAATTTTCTTTTTCTTCTTCTCTCAGGTCCTTTTTCCCATTGGTGACGAGAATCCTAAAAAGCTAGAAACTACTTCTTTATTTTCTCTTACTTCTGGAGATCAAAACATTTAATCATTAACCCATTTTCCTCAATAAGAGATTCTTGAACTAAGGGTATCAATGACATCTACTTTTTCAAGCCATCCAATGTACTTTTCATTGATTATAGAATTGATTGGATATGGAAATTTATTATAAAACATATCAAGATTGGTTTCATTATGCCAAATTTTTTTATAAAATTGGGTAAATTCAGTAATAATTCTCCAGATATCTCACATCCTATAATTCTATGTTATTAGTCTTTTGTTGTCATTCTCCTTTTCTTCAGAATCAAGTTTAGCTTCGGTGAATTCAGGTTCGATTTCCTCACATAAGTTCTTAAACATTGCAGCTGATGTTTCTATCATATTTAATGCATTTTTACTATCGCAATGGAATGAATCATACTAGTCAACTAGAATGACATAAAAACTATGCTCAATATAATTCAAGAAATTTATGACAATCTACGTGGTATTTAAATTCAAGATACTATTCATTCTCCTCTTCTAATGTTCAAATATTTCTTCTCTATTACGAGCTCCATCAAAGTTTAAAATGTATTCTGTTTGGCTAATTAGGGTAATGTCGATCTCTTCAAAGGTTGTAGTTTTCTTTGGCATAAACGCAAAAGAAAAGTTGGTTGTACATCCTACCGAAGCGTACTTAGGTTGCATAAAATAGGTGTTTCTTCCATAAGGTAAGCTAAATTCTTCGTGTTTGGGAATGACATTGTTGACTAGATTGCACTCAATTTCATCTATGTTAGTGCTTCTCCAATCTCATTGATCTTGTCATCAAATATCATTTTTTCGTTTTTTTTATCCAATTTCTTTCTAACTTCTTCTAAAGGTATAACATTAAGATCCTATAGTTTAATTAGGTTCATTTGCTGATATATTTATCCTTCTAACTAGTTGTTGTCTGTCTCTTTATTATCATCAGATAATACATCTTATTTGTCAACTATTACTCCCATAATTTTGTTTAATTCTTCTAGATTTTGTTCTTTATCAAACATATTTCTGTAATACTTCAAGATTATACTATTTATACTCCGTCCTCTTCTTCTTTCTCAGCTTTTCAGATGATATTTCAGTTGGATTGTTTTGCTGTTGCTTTTTATATTTTTATATCATGCAAAGGAAAAAAAAATTTATTTTTTGGGTTTTGGAAATGGTATTTATGCTGAAATGGAGTGCTAATACTTAAAGTAGATTTTTCATTATAGCTAATTTCATTAACTAAAGAAAGATGAATTACAGACAATTGTTTCTTAATCTCTTTAACTTTAGTCTTAATTTTTGCTATTTCGGCTTTTAATTCTAAAACTGTATCAATTATATAGCTTAATTGAGGTGCTACTGAAGTGCTTCCCTTCAGTAAGTGAACAATATGTGAATAATTAGGGGAAGGGCAACTAGGTGATGATTCAACCATTAAATATAGTTAATTAGCTTAATTAATCATTAATTAACTTAATTAGCATAATTATTTTTGGTCACGTGGTTCTGATAACAAATAAAAAAGGGCATCGAGTGCTATTTATAAGAGAAATTACACAAGCACAAAATTAAAATTTTCGAAAGTAAGTTTTTAAGGATTTGGATTAAAAATACAAATATGAGAAGTTTTGTGCAAAAAATGAAAATAAAAAATAGTGAACTGTCCTCTTAAAATAGTTTCCATAGAACATTGGAACTTTTAAATATATTCTAAGAATATAGTTTCCTAATTATGATTCCCACACAAAGCAGGGCATCTGGATGTAATTTTTTGCAATCAAAGGCATTTTTTTCTCTATGTGGGTTTTTTTAGCCTCTTGAGTGTGCCCTTTGTTGTTGTGATCAATACAACTAGCATGAGACTTGAGCACTACTAATCATAGAAACAGAAACTGGCTTATGCAAACTTGTGTTTCCTGATTTTTTTTTCCTTCATTTGGACTCTATGCATATATGTCTCTAAGTAAATTTTAGCCTGAAAGATAATTTTATATGATTACAGTCAAACACCATTAAGGTTTCAGCCATAGAGAACACAGCCGAATAGCACTGATGTGGCCTACAAACTATAGTTATTCAGCACCTCATCAAGCCTTTTTTTTTCCCCCTAAGAAAGAAACCTGGACAATCAAAGCTTGTGACAATATAATTTTGTTCTATAAGTGGAGTTCTCCTGCCAGTTGCCAAGTCTTGATCCAAACTGTAGTTGTGAATTTGGTTTGCCAAATGAGATCACTCTTGTGCAACTCCTCTTGGCCATCCAATCTTTCTTTGAAAATTTCTTTCTCATCTTTGCTGGAAATAAGCCATCAAAGCGTGCCTTTATGCTTATAAGCATCATCAAATTGATACACAAAGCCCACAAAAGGCTCCACGCCTTCACCTAATCTCTTGAAATACCATCACTCTCCAAAGTATGAGGGCCCGGCCATACCGTCATGAGTAAGGTTTGTGTAACTTGCTCGTTGAATCAACTTTCCTTCCACTAGGATCCAAGTTGTTCAAAGAGAAGCATGTTCTCAACGAAGTCAGCCCCAGACATTCTCCATATGTTACCATCCATGTGAATAAGCGCTTCGATCCTTAGAAGTGTAGGACATGTTCTCCAATACCATGCTTTTAAGGCTACATATTGATATGAATCAAGTAATAAAAAGTGGTGAGGTAATTTGTGGTTCCCTACTTGGGCAAATAACAAAGCATCTCACACTGAAATATGTAGATCATTGTCTACATGGCTGAAGCTGCTTTTTGAGATGGCAATTGCCAGGAACACTAGCCTTCGGTAATGTTTAACTAGATTGGTGATTGTAGAATATCCGCTATTATCGTTTTTGTTGGATCTTGGAGACTATCAGCAAAAAGTGACTACTTTATATCTTTTTTTAAAAAAAAAGGGTAAGAACTATTTACAGTATACTTTTGGTGATAATACTTCAAAATAACATTGTGTGCTCTGCTGCTGTGGTTTCACCGTCAGATGACTATCATTACCAATATTGTACAGACAAAGGACAATGACAACTTGGGACCATACTATGCCACGATTTTCACAAGAAAAGGTTACATTAGTAACAAAATCCTGATAGTAGATAAAAATGACTAAACAAAATTCGATAAAAACATTCTAAATGTAAGCTAGCTTTGAGAGTTTGCAGCGGCATAAACTAATGTACCTTGGGTGAAATAAATTGTAGCTGAACTGTATGGTGTTGTGTGCACTGATTTAGGCATCACCAAGAATTCATCAATAAATGTAATGCTTGCTGCATCATTAGCAAACATTTTGAGCGACTGCAGGACGAAAGGAAATCACCCAAGATCCCCTCAAGAACCTGAATGGCTTGCCCCATTGCCAGCGTTTTCATCTTCGATGCACCAACCAGCAAGTTTACAGGTCCCCATCAAATCCTCTGTCAGCATACCTTCCGATCTTGAGTTGAGTACACTTGAGCATCATCTCCTTCACTTAATTTTTGTGGTGGTCCAGGTTGGGAAGAATTCACCCCTATCTTCACCTGAGAACTGAGCATTTCTAATGCCAGACAGGAGCTCAAAGAGCTGCATTCCATAGCTTTAAACATCCGCTTTTGCTACTATTGCAACTGCTGAATTCCGCTCAAGTGCGAGGTACCCCCTCGTGCCCCTAATTGTTGTTAGGAGCCAGCTAACCTCTCTCTAAGAAGCTTTGTCAGACAGAAATCTGCATTTTTGTGACGATAATCAGGATCTAGTTGGAATTATTTCTCACAGTGAATGACGCAGTCCCTGCAGTTTCCGTGTAGATAAGCTATTCACCTTGCTTTTCCAATTGCAATTTGATGTCTCACTCTCCAGCCCAATATGTCCAGCTCATTTCTTTTGGAAAGATGGTATCCAAAGTTCCACTTGACATGCAGCCATAAACCAACAACCTCTTAGTTCCTTCTCAGCAAAACCCATCAAGCCAGATGAGGTTAACATGTTGGATGGTCCCAATGGCACCCACTAATATTCTGAATTGTTCTTCGCCTTGACCTCAATCAATGTTCTCCAGCTTCTTCACAGCTATGGCTGTTGAATCCTGCAGAATTCCTTTGAAGACAAATCCAAGACGACTGCCACCTAGTTTCTGAGAGAGATTCTTGGTGGCAGATTGGAAATCTCTATATGCGAATTGTGTCAATGAGCACTCTGTGCCTTTCCCACCATGAGGAGTGTCTTTCCATTGTGCGGTAATTGACATAAAAAAAGACCCAACAGAGGATACAAATCCCATAACTCCTATTGAAATACTGGCGATCAATCTGCTGTGGCTTCTTTTTTGGATTTCTGACGTGCTTCTTTTATATGAAGATTTCCCGCACTAGTGTCATCCACAGAAAGAGACTTGTTATAATCATAAGCAGCACACAAGCAATTTCCTAAACAAGCTAATTCACATTCTTTTATGCTCGAAGCTAATGCTAAGACAACGTTTGGATGTTCTGGCAATGCCAAATATGGACTGACCCAGAGCTTGTCCAGTCTTTTCCACCACCATCATGTTCACAATCAAACATGGTCTTTCTGGCACACGGCCTAGAGTAATCCTTCAAATCCCACTGACTAGTTGAATTTGGCTTGAGACATGGCAAGGAGGTTTGGCTGCAAATACCAAAGGTGCCACCATACGTGTAAACGTCCCATTGCTGTCGAGGATGTGACCAAATCAAAACCTATTGCTGGGTGGTCTGAATTTATATTTTTCTCACAAAGGCACTAATCTTATTGATTTCTTCCTCATTATAAATCTTAATTACTTCCTATTAATTCTATAACTTCGAACACATAATAATGGAACGACGGGTATCTAATGATCCACTCAGCTTGTGCTCATAAACTAGAAACCTCTTATCCCATACTGAGCTGACAAAGTAGAACAAGCTTGAGACGTTGGATTGTCCCAATGGATGGATTTTTTCTGTCCTTGAGACTGAACAATGTATTCAAGGCTCTCTGCCAGCTCCCTTCCCCCGTCCTCTCCCAGTTTGTGAGGGAAATTCATAGTATCACATTGCATGAACCTGAGAGTCTGAGACCACGTGGGATATTCTGGCAATAACAACTGCCGATAATTAGCCAAGAACTCATTTTTATTAGAACAAACATCTTGATTCTCACATTTCAATTGAGTCTTCTCGCACATCCTCCAGAGAATTATAATTCAATTTCCGTCTGTGGAAGGCAGTACTTGCGGTTACTCTCCAGCCGTGGTAGCTGCTTTAGTGGTCCAGAAACATCCATTATTAACCTCCTCACTAACATTGTTAAAACAGAATAAGTGACATCTCTCTGGTTATCATCATCAATGTAATCGACATTATAAAACTATGTTGTCCGAAATCACTGTTGGGATTTGGCTGAACACCCGTTGGTCCGGAATCTAATGTGCAGTACCCTGGCATCAGATGGTTTGGTTCCACAGCGTAATAGACTGACTAGCATCAAGCTTGTGCTCGATAGTTTGAAGGCCGGTGCAGGGTCCTCTAAGTTTCTACAAGAAGTCTGAATTCTGCTCCATTGATTTTGTATTCAACCCCAATTTAGTATGCACATTTCTATTTTTGTTTCTGTATATTTTACTGAGAATTCAGATAGAATAATAAAAAAATTATATAAATTATTACAAATAGTTAATAAAAACCAGTTTACATTTGACATTCTAATAAGATTATGGGATTTGGCCAATTTGGAGTGTCACATATTTGTCTCTATATAAGATTACAAATATCACCCATGGCATTAAGGACAGGGCATCAACAAACGAATCTTTAGCAGACAAGCTTTGTGAGTATTTCATTTTTGTGTGAGTGCCGAGTTTATTAGATACTCTATTGTAGTTCTGTGACAGGTCACACGAGGGCATCTTTCTGAAAGAAGAAACATATGATTGGTTGAGGCACAGAGAGGAGTGTTATGCTAGTGTTTGTGGAACCACAACATAAGGGAGTCTGGAAATGTAAGGTATGGAAATTGCTGGTGGCATTGATGACTCCTCTGCATTTTCCCCTTAAAGCTTACTGAAGGACCTTATATCATTAGTGCACATCTTATCAAAGCTTCCAAATGCCGCCGTTTTTTGTTACTGCAACTCTCTTAGCCTGGCCTCCCCTGTGTATTTCACGATGATGAGTAAACTGCAGATCATATAATTTCTTTTTTCCCTTTTAGAAACAAACGGCTAAAAATAAAAAAGAATGCTATCCTTTATTTTCATTGAAGAATGCAAAGCAAACAGAAAATTAAAACATATGATCAACAATATTATTTGTTACAGGGCAAATTATATTATTTGTGTGTATGCCTTTGGTAATTCACAACTCTTGGGCTAAATACGGTGATGTCCAGTGCCAAGAGTAGACAGCGGGACATGAAGAGAATGCGGAAGATCCGCAGATCTGGCATGGAAAGCTTCATCCACCATTTCATTCTTTCTTATGGTTTCATGAGCATGGATATCTTCTTCAATGGTTACAAGCATAGCTTGCTCACCATGTGGTCCAGGGACAAAGGTTTCATGAACTCTCACCCGATCATCAATCTCAAAATCATCAGTCTCTTGGAACATCTTCCTCTTTCTCTTCTTAATGAAGCAGGCCGCAAGGAATGCCAGAAAGAAAAGACCACCAAGAGACACGAACACAACCACAATGATGGTGGTGTGGTGCCCAGGAGAGGGAGAAGGTGTTGGTGGAGTTGGTACAACATGAGGAGGTGGTGGTGGCAAAATTGGACGGTGTGGGGGAGGTGGAGATATGGGGAGGCGAGGCCCAGGGGTTGGCTTCGGTAGAGGTGGCGGTGGCTTGGTAGATGGTGTTGGTGGAGAGGCCGGATGTGGAGATGGTTTTGGCACAGGTGATGGTGGAGGGTTCCAAGGCATTGGTGGTTTAGGCCTCGGTGTGGGTGGAAAAATGGGATGTGGAGGTGGTTTCGGAATTCGCGATGGAGGCGTAGAGTGAGGAGGTGAGTTGGGCAATGGTGGGATTATGGGATGAAAGGGTGGTGGCATGTGGGGTGGGAATGGGTAAGCTTGGGGTGGAGGGAAAGGGAAATATTGGAAGTCGACATTTTGAGCTTGAGCCATGGCAAATTGTTGATTACTAGTAATGAGGGTGTATCACCTTGAGGCTTGGACAGATTATATGTGATATAGCTATATATATGTAATGC
>NCQV01086919.1:38397-51741 GCA_002740545.1 Lophocereus schottii
ATTTAGTTAATTTTTAGATTTGCATATAGGATTGCATGGAGCAATGGTATGGATTAGTTTGAGATAACCTCCAATGATGATTCTTTAGGCATAATAGCTTTCATGAGCTTGAGTATCTTTTGATGCATAATCCCTTTTGCTGATAAAATTTTTAAAGATTTTATGAATATTTCTTGTTTTGACCGTTGTCTTGTTTGAGAACTTTTTTATCTCTTGGAGTCCTTAGTACTAATGTTGGTACACAGGAGTCACTTTATAAGCTTAATGAGATTTTAGTAGATATCCCATGAGATTTTGAGCCTTATTTGGAGTAATTCATCATATTTGGTCTTATGTGTCTTTTATGTGTGTGACTCTTCCATGTTGCATCTCTAGAACTTGCCCAAATTCTTATTCAAAACTACATTAGCGTGTGCATGTTTGATGAGATAATAGAGGCATTCTTGGTTGTTGAACATTTTATCCTTATAGCCAAATAGCCTCCCCCTGTGTTACATGTTTATTCCCTTTGCTAGCCTCTTTAACCTTATATCCATCTTTCTTATGATGCCTTCATATTATCTCTTGGCCAAACACATATTCCTACCTTTAACCAAAGTCTATAAAGTGTTACTTCATCTGTGTAGTGGGTGGTTTTGGGAATAATTGAGTTTTAGGTGGCTTCGGTGAGTAGATTTGTTGAAGGGTTGATGTTATTTAACATTTGCTTTGGTTCCCTCTTGCTTGGGTTGTGTATGCACATATAAATTAGGTTGTGAGTTGACAATTGGTGGTCTTATGCCTCTCAAGAATTGCAATTTTTATTTCATTTCCCCAAAATAAAATAATAAGAAAAAGCAGAAAAAAGTTATGTTGAAGGAAAAAACCAAAGAAAACAAAAAAGAAAGAGAAAAGAAAAAGAAGAATGAATACGTAATTGGCATTGGATATGTAAATAGCTTGAATTCCTTTCCTTGTTAACTCATTTTCTATTTTATTCATGGCATATATTCATTGAATTGTTGGAGTTTGGAGAGTTGATGAACTTCATGGTTTCCTTGCGTTTTGTTAGTTGCTCCCTAGTCACTTGGATGAGTCGCTCTGCATTGTCCCAAATTCATTTGTCAACTCATTTCTCTTAACCCTTCCAGCCCATGCTACAACCCATATAAAGTCGTCTTGATCGTCTTGTGCACATTGCATTTTAGTACTGGAGAATTTAAGAATCTTTGCAAGCATGTGGTAGATTGCATCTATGGAATGAGTCTTGAGTGAACCTATGCTATATTTCAAACACATGAGTGGGAGTGATACACATTTCCCAAAAGTGAGGTTCTACCAGTCTGTTTAGCTTCATTCAATTCCATGTGCTTGCATGACATGTTTTGTGGTTTGAGGGTGATCAAGTTCGATACTGAGCTTGTGGTCTTACACTTTTTTGAAAACCTTCTCCTCCTAGTTTTGAAATGCCTTGCGCACTACTTAGGGTTGTCATTAATCAATATTTTTGCTTGTGATATGCTGTAACTTACTAGTTTAAAGAGGTTGTTATGGTTTGAGTCCTGGATGCATCTCCCCTTGTTGATTTTCTATAGTGTTTGCTTGAGGACAAGCAACGGTTTAAGAACGGGGGAGTCTAATAAGTCCTTAAAGTGCACACTATGTTGAGATTATTTTTTACCCTTTTTAGGGAGAATTATGTCCTTTATGTTATAATTTATACTCATTTTCTTGTTTTACGCTTGGGTATAATTTTTTTCCTTATTTTTCATGCTTTTGGACCGTTTTGCCCTTATATTTGACCCCCAATTGAGTATAATTTACTCCCCACGGACACCCCTGAGTTTCCATGCCCGTGGAAAGAAAGAAGAATAGAGTAATGTCGAGACAGAGTTGACCACGGTCTGTCTGTGGTAGTGCCCACGGTCCGTGGTGCACTTTTTTCCCCCGAGATTGTTTGTTCTCTCGTGGCTTTTCGACTTCCAGGCAATTTTATTTCCATTATTACATGTGGTTGTTCAACTTCCAGCAGTTTTGCTATAAAAGGAGTTGTGTGCGCCCGCAATCCACATATCCCATCATTCTACTTTTCTCTCTTCAACTTCATTAATTAGATTAGGATTTAGATGAGAGAGAGCTGAGAGCAAGTTAAAGATTAGGATCGCAATGATTCTAGATCGGGTTTGTAACAGCAGTTCAAGCGCGCACCGGCTGAGCAATTATTCTCCCTTCTCCTCTCTTTTCTCTCTAGATTTTTATGGTTTTAGATTATTATTGATTTTTATGTTAATTTTTGAATTGTTAATCTTGGGATTGATTTGAATTCTTGTGAATGAATCAATTTTTATTTTGATCTAAAAGTGTTTTGGATTTATTGGGTTTAATCTATTGAATCTTAGACATTGATTTGTTAGTAGGAAACTTGATCAATTTCTTACTTGTTTTAAATATTTGATGAAGAACTAAAAGCTAAAACTGGATGTTGTGAAAGTATGATTCGACTTAAGTGTGTGGTATCTTGAGAATGACTCACCATTTAAGAATCTCTAAATTTGATAATCGCATTCTTAATGGTCCTAAATTAATCAAAAACCCTTGAGAAATGATAGTTGATTAGATTTAAGAATTTCATTCCACCTTGAAAAAGGGGTTTGATAAATTGATTATCAGTTTTGCAATTATCCATCTGAAGAAAAGGCGCCTAATTAGTTCTTGAGTTAAAAAATTGCTTAGTTTGATTAAATATTCTAATTGATTATCTATTAGATTGGATAAGTAGCATAGATCAATTTCATTCACAAATTTTAGATTCCCTTAGCCTATCTTAAGGGATTATAGCCTAATAGACCAACCTAGTTTCTGTGAGATCGACCTTGATTTGATACGATGCCACCATGCGCTTGCAGCTCTATCAACCCATTCTATCAAGTCACTGTGCCAAAGCATTCACTCTGCTGGGTAGAAGTGTCACAGCATCGATCTTATAACTACCACTGCTCCTGTTTATGGTGGCTCTCTCACTCGACCAACGGTAATTGCCGGAGGTCATCTCTTCCAACAGAGCCTTTGCCGTTTCTATGGACTTCCCCATGAGAGCACCTCCGGCTGTGGCATTTACTGATACATTCACTGACTACTCTATCTAATTGTAGAATGTTTAGACTAAGAGCCAGTTAAGAACACCATGATGGGGGCACTACCGCTGAAGGTCCTTGGACCTCTCCGAAGCCTCGTGTAGGGACTCCACATCCTGTTGAGCAAAGTAGGTGAAGTATGTCCTCAGCTTTGCAATATTGCTAGGTGGGAAGTATTTGCTGAGGAAGGATTTAGAGAGAACTTCCCAAGCAGTGAGCGAGTTAGGCTCCTTGTTCTATATCCAGGTACTAGCTCTTTCCTTCAGTGGGAAAGGAAAGAGCCGCAGCAGAATGGCATCGGTAGACACCCCGTTGAGCTTGAAAGCATTGCACTTCGCAAGGAATTTACGAAGATGCACATTGGGGTTGTTTGAGGGGTGTCCGCCGAACTGATCCCTCTCAACGAAAGTTATAAGGGCGGGGTTGAGCTCGTAGTTGTCAGCCTCAATCGTGGGGCTGACAATGGATGAAGTAATGGTCGACACTTGCGGTAGGGCATAGTCTTGCAACACTCTACTATCTCGCTCAGCCATCACGGCTTTCGCCTTCTTCTTCCTTCTCGCTTCTCCACCTCGCTATCGTCTAATTGCTTTGATCTCAAGATTGAATAGGACAAGTTTTTGATTCCTTTGGCTCCTCCTGTGCATACAAAGCAAAAGCTACCCCAGCGTAAATAGTGTCTAGCAAGAATAAAGAAGAGCTACAAACTATAAAAATAAAAATAAAAGCCTAGTCTAGCATATTCTAATCGATTCTAATATCGAAAGGAACCAGTTCCCCAGAAACGACGCCAAAAACTTATTATGTTTAAGTTTTCAGCAAGTTGACGGCATAGCTGTAGTTAGCAATCGGAAAGTACGGGTTATATCCTCAGGGAACTTGGTTTCAATTACTGGAGCTAATTAATCTGCTCAATCTAGGCTAATCAATAATGGAGATTGAAGTAATGACTACTGACGGGATAACAACTAATAGATTAAATAAGATAGCAGAATAGTGAAATACTTAGTTTGGATTAACAGCATGATTTTGCTAGCGAAGCAATTACTAACTCCATTAGACAAACCCAAGCATGCATTATGGGTAAATAGATTGTTAACTAGGTCCATCTCCCCCTTTCTCAAGGGTCGACGACTAATCCTAGAGCTATAGTTACCTATTTTTATGGGACTAAAAATTAGAGGATTACAAGGTCTACAATCTCGAATCAAATTAGAATCTCAATTATTCTCATATTAAAATCCTAGTTGCCTACTAAGTCATGCTAGGTAAAGATTCGTCTTTCAGCGCTCCCCTAAACCTTGATAACAATGGACGAATTCTCTTTTGAGTAATTCATCGAGAATGTGGTGCGTATAGTAAAAATTATAATTTCAAACAAAGGAAAAGTAAGGGTTTGGGGCTAAATCATGATTCAACTACACATAATCGGCATTAATCCCAACCTAAGTTTGGCGATTTAGCATAGGATCATATTTATAACAGCAATCACAAAACCCAACTCAATAAACATGATAAATGCAAAACCCTAAAATAATAAAGGTGAGAGAAGAGAGAATTAAGAAAACAAACTTGAATTAATTGTGTGAGGAAAGGAAGAGTAATATTCA
The DNA here is from genome assembly GCA_002740545.1 of Lophocereus schottii. Taxonomy (NCBI): domain Eukaryota; kingdom Viridiplantae; phylum Streptophyta; class Magnoliopsida; order Caryophyllales; family Cactaceae; genus Lophocereus; species Lophocereus schottii. The sequence continues at coordinate 43,121 of NCQV01086919.1, forward strand.
ATGCTAGCAATTCAATCCAAAAGTGTTGAGAAACTCTCCTAACAAAAAACTCTCCTAACAAAAACCTATAAATCTCTTAAGAAAATTGCTCTGAAAAGAGAACAAAAGATGTCTTTAAAATAGCCCTCGAACAACAATGAAGTCGCGGAAAGTAGAGGGTAACGCAGCTATGCCATTTCGTACGGGTTGGCCGTGCCCGATCTTTGGCTATGACCTGTTGGAATCTTGGCATGGCATGGTCGTGCCACATGGTACAGGATACCCGTGCTAGATCTCTGGCCATGCCGGCTAAGTCTGGCCATGGCACGAGCATGCCATATGTCATAGTGGACCCATGCATGCCAAAATCATTGGGATTCCTTAAATCTTCAACCGACCTCTTTTCTGATTTGAAACTCGTCTTCCTAGCCCTCCTTTCTACCAATATTAATAGATTTTCTCATTTTCTCGGCAATAACTCCTAAAAATATGAAACACCACTATATGAGCATAATTTAAACAAAAAAAGGGTAATTTGACCTTTCTCATCAAGATCAAATATGAAAACAATGGAATAAGGGTCAATTAATTAGGGACTAAAATGAGGTCAAGATAGAGGTTTATCAAAAATAAAAATATATGATTGGATTCAAACTTAATAAACATTCTTTTTTATTCTCCCTTTTCCTTTATTTTTAAAATTTAAAAATACGTAATAAGATACGTTTCAATTTTTTATTGGATGGGGGCATTTATAAATAAATATACGCCTATATCTTTAACATTTGTAGATATAGTTCCTTTTCGGATCAACTAAGGTCTATATTTTGAAAAATCAGAGTCAAAAATTTGTAGTTAAATGATGACATTGAATGTTCAATTACGTTATCGTCGGTAGGGCCAACAAGGTGGCCTAATGTATTAAACAATTATCATGAATTAGACTTTGGCCTCCCTTAATATAGAATCCAAGCTTTGCCCATTGCTATTTACATGAACCCGTAACTCAATTTAGCATTTGGAGCCAATGAGGGAACTCAAACTACTAAGCTAGGGTTGTTGGTCCTCAATGAGGTAAACTTCAGATAAGCAATATCTTAGGCCATTGTTTTAAAAGGCTAAGTGTCTCATACCCGCTTGTGTTTGTGTAAATATACTTTATCTCCCTCTACAAAATATATAAATTGTGCTAAGTTTAAGGATGATGATATCTCAATTGAAGTCAGTATAGTTGGTAAGAAACGATCCTAAAAGGAATATATCTTCAATTCTCAACTAATTAAAGGGATATGCTAGCAGGTATTATATAAGAATCCGTGTCGGTGCTTACTTAACTCAGAGTCAAACTGTCACTTTATATGTTATTTGCATTCAACACTTTTAAAAAATAAATTAGAAAAGGTAAATGAAGCTTACATCTCTCACTAATAAACTGATGTAAGGGCTTAATGTTGGCTATTTACAAGAACTTGAAACACAATTTACCATTTGGAGCCAATGCAGGAAGTCAAACTGCTGAGCTGGGTTATTGGTCTTTAATGACACAAATTTAGGATGAGCAATGTGCTGGTCATTGGAACTTTTAGGAAGTGGGCTTTGTTGGCATACTTTTTGGTCGTTTTGGTATCATTATTATTAAAATGATTTGGATTGTATTATTAGAGTTCTTTTGTTAGAATATTGACGAAGTTTGCTCTTTCTAAGCCACTATTTTAATTTCACCGTCTAATAGAAAGTGGAAGCACTGCATTCTATGCTGCTTCTTGCTTGTTTTAGTTGGGAAGGGGCTTTTTGTGAGCATATCTAGAGGCATGATCTGGATGTTGTGGTTCGAATTTATTTGTAATGCTAATACAAGTCACTTAGATCAACACAAGCATTCGATACTTAAAAATTATTGACTAAATCTGCAGCTTGGTAAAAGAGATTTATTGTTCATAGTCTACATATTATCATATTGTGTAATCAGTATTCCATTAGTTGATCAAGCAAACAAACGACCCACCTACAAAAACCCACCAAGCAGAAAAAGAGTAGAGTATATAAGACTTAAAAATGCAAATTTTCGTGAATGGATGAATCATGTTTAATGGAATATAATGATTAAAATGCCTACATTTTATAGGGATTGGTTGATCTCAAATTTTGAGGCAAAGCTTCTTTTTTTTTATTTTAATGAATTATGTGGGTTTAGATGTTGACATATATGCATGAACAAGTTTAAAATTTGATTAATTAATTCAAAGTAGATAGAAAGAGACCAAGTCCACTAAGCTTTGTGGGTTATTTAGAATTGAGAGAACGTATTTATGTCCTAAAATTGTGCATATGATCCTATTGCAAGTTATTTTTTCTGAATTTCTATATATATGTGCTATAATTAGCAAGTCCTAAAAGAATTAGGCAAGGTATCAATCCCTTGCTTGCCGTCCCCCTGAAGTTGTTAATATATCAACTAGAGCATCCCACATAATGAATGGGGGAAAATTGCAGAATTTTAAATAGCATGTAGATCAGAACAAGTACCAGTAATCCAGTGTAGCTACTTCCAAAAATGTGATCTTTGTTTGCCAATAAGATAAGCTCTTTGCAATGTCCCTTGCCCATTCTTTCTTTGCTATTGCTAATCAGTTTAGTATATGTGTTGAGGCTTGTGTTTTGTCCCCCCGCCCTAAATCTTCCTTGGGTACTGCAAAGGGGATGCACATCTTAAAACTCTTGTTTCAATATAGGGCATTTGTTGCAACCATAGAGTTTCTTCTTGCTTTTTTTTTTTCCATCCTCATCAATCATCATAGAAGCAGGCTATTTTTTGTCACACTTGTTGTAGAATTTGGCTTCGACATAAAATGATTATAGGAGAGGGGATGCAGACTCAAAGAGGAGCACCCTTATGAAACAAAAATGGGCACAATAAGTCTAGTCTTTCAGGCTTGTAACTTAAAGAACTGAGGAAAAAAATATTGATAGTAAAAAACAAGAAATGAGTGAAAAAGGAAAACAAAAAGGCATTTTCATCAGGCTCGTTCTCTTGACTTGTTTGGATGTGGGAGGCAGGAATTGTGGTAAATTTCTCATATTGCATAGTACATGTATCATTTTGTGGCAAATTTTGGTACGGTTCGATTAATTTATTAATCTGCTCATTTTTGTAGAAACTTTAAATTTGCTACAAATATACTGCTACAAAAATTTGATTGCTCATGGGTTCGAGCCGTGGAATCAGCCACTGACAAAGTCAGGTTAGGTTGCCTACAATACACTCCTTGGGGTGCGGTGCTTCCCCGGACCCTGTGTGAACGCGGGATGCTTGTGCACCGGGCTGTCCTTTATTTTTTGTAGTGGCAGCAAGGAAGCAAAATTGTAAACAATTCCATACCTTTGGTGCATCTCTATTACATGCTAGTGCACTCACCTATTTGACTCAGACCTGGAGACTAATAAACATGCATATAAGGGATGGGTTGAAAGATGTAGGTAATTGTGTTTATAATTCGTCAATTGCGTTTACGTATTTGTGGTTATGCTGCTCACTTTTGTAATGATAATAATTTGAAAAATGAATTTTTTAGGTGCTTGTCTTTATGAATCTATTTAAAGATAAGAGTTGGGTAAAACTAAGCGGAATAGACAATGAGTGTAATGAACATTGAGATGCCTTCCTTGATCATGCATTTGCAGCCTCTTTCATTAATTATACAATTTTAGGCCTTTATATGCGAACCGATTTTACTATAAGAGAGAAATTGTAAGAGGCCACCTTGTAGTGAAAAAGATGGACGTTGATTATAAAAAGATGCATTTGGATTTTCTATGAGGAGTTGAACATGGGTGACTATGATGTTGATGATGAGATTATTTTAGATTATGAGCAAGATGAGGAGGAGCACAGAGTGTTCAAACATTATACGGATGCGATGATAAGAGATGCTTTTGAATGTCATGAATATAATAATAATGCATCGAGCTCAAATAATGAAGCAAGGACATTTTTTAAGCTAACAGAAAATGAGGCGCAACCAATTTATCCTAGCTATAAAGAGTTTACGAAACTATCTTTTATTGTTAGGGTGCATCATCTTAAATGTTTGTATGGAGTGACTGATAGGACATTTGATGCCTTCTTAAAATCTTCAAAAGAGCCCTACCAAATGACTCAACATTACCAGAATCTTTTAACGAAACACGAAGCATCATTAAACAATTTGGAGTTGTGTATAACAAGATAGATGCATGCTCCAATGATTGTGTTCTTTTCTACAAGGATAAAGTAGGATAGATAAGTCCCTTGAGTGTAATGCTTTTGCGTATAAGATGGCAGATGATGGGACAATCATGTGATTATCTTTTGGGAAGCCAGCTCCAATACAGGTCTTGCGTTATTTTCCATTAATACCTCGGCTTAAAAGGCTTTGTATCTCATCTAAGGTAGCCCCTTTAATGAAATGGTATATTGAATGGCACACAAAGGATGGCAAGTGAAGTTATCCAACAGGCTCTTATGGTTGGATAAAATTTGATGATTAATACTTAAAATTTGCTAGTGATCCAAGAAGTACTAGGCTTTGCTTGGTAACTGAAGGGTTTAATCCATTTGGAATTATGGGTACTCAGCATAGCATATGGCTTTTGGTTGTAACGACTTATAATTTACCTTTGTGGTTTATGAAACAACCTTATATAATTCTATCATTGTTTAAACCTGGTCCTAAGGCATCAAGGAATGCCATTGATGTGTTTCTAGAACCCTTAGTTGATGATTGACGGAGTTATGGGAGCCTAGTGTAGAAGTGTATGATGCCTCAAAAAATCAGACATGCATTGCACATGGTGCTTTAATCTCTACCATTAATGATTTCCTAGCATGTGGTAATTGATCTGGTTGGAAAACGAATGGACGGCATGCGTGTCCATATTTTAATATTAACACATGCTCCTTTTATTTGAAAAGCGGTAGAAAACTGTGTTACATGGGCCATTGTCATTTCTTCCTGCCAGATCACAAATTTTGTCGAAGCAAAAAGGTAGCCAATGGAGAAACAGAAATGAGGTCTCCTCCTATGTTGTGATCTGGAACAATTTGTTAGTTCAAATAGAGGGACTTGAAGTTACATTTCGGAAGCAACCTGATACTCTACAAAAGAATAAAAGAAAGATGGAGGCAAGGCATTGCGTTATAAGGAAAAAGTATTTTTTTTCCAACTCCCATATTGGAAGCATCTTCTAGTATGTCGCAACATAGACGCTATGCTTGTGGAAAAGAATGTTACAAAGATTATTCCTGGTATAATGTTTCAAAGATTATTCCTGGTACACTTTTGGCATCAAGGGGATAACAAAGTATACTCTACAACCATGTCTTGACCTAAAGGAATTGAATATAAGGAAAAATCTCCATCATGTTGAATACAGTAGTAAGACATATCTACCTTTAGCATGTTTCACATGAAGCCAGAGGGAGAAAGATGAGTTCATTAATATACTAGCATCCATGAAGGTGCTAAATGGATATGCAACAAACATCAAGGGGCGTATTGTAGGTGGTAAAATTTACGGCTTAAAAAGCCACGCCCATTATATAATAACGCAACAATTCTTACCATTGGTTGCGAGGAAAATGCAAAACAACATTGTAGGTGTTATGTTGATTAACTTGTTTAACTTCTTCAAAGAACATTATTCTAAAGTTGCAACACGTGAAGAATTTGAGAGGTTACATGATCTTCTTGTTGTATTATGCCATTTAGAGGGCATTTTCTTACCTTCATTGACATAATGGTGCACCTAATTGTACACCTGCCATATGAAGCAAGTGTTACTAGTCCAGTTATATATCATTGGATGGATCCTCCAAAAAGGTGTACATCTAACTATCTTTCTCTTAAAAGTTTGCTTAAGATAAAACACAAATGAACATAAAGGTTTTATTTTATGATTTTATTGATTTTAGGGATTAGGAATGGTTTAAATTGTGCGTTCGAAATAAAACTTGTCTGGAGGGTTCAATTAATATTGTTCAAGGATACGCCAATGAAAATCTACCATATTGTGGTAGATGTTTGCATGGTATTTACATAAGGCAGAACAAGTCCTTAAGAAACCATGAAGATGTTGAAGAAGCTTACAGTAGACTTTCAGAATTCTCCCAAAGAAACCGTGCATTATCTACAAAGAAAGACATTCAATCTAATTATTCTTTAATTGACCAAGCACATAGATATGTGCTATTTAATTATGATGAAGTTAAAGTTTATGCATAATAAGTATGGTTGAATGCTTAGGTTTATTACTACAAAATTCTAACAACACATATCATTAATTTTCATTGTGTTGTGTTTCAGTGACCATTGTGATATCATTAGCAGTGAATGTCCAATTACCAATTAAAACACTGGTGAGATTCATAAAACAAGTTTTGCCAATTGGTTTTCCGAAAATATAACTATCTTGATATATAAGTTATGTTTGTATACACTTAAACATAGTTATACTTGTCTTAACGCGCTATGTTAATTGTCAAGGTTATAGATATCTTCCATTTTATTCTATTGTGGCTGATGATTTGAAACACTTAAGTAGATTTTGAAGCCAGGGGACAAAGACAATGACTAAGATCAATTGTAATTGTTATAACTAACATGTCAAAGATCTCGACAAGATGAGTGTCACACAAAATTCTAGTGTGCTTGTGAATTTAATCATAGAAGTAAGGGATATTGTGTGTTATGCTGTTCTAATTGAAATAATTGAGCTGAGTTACCCTCAAGAAGGAACTATTGTCTTGTTCTGATGTGATTGAATAGATCCTATTAGAGGTGTCAAAGAAGATCAATATGGATTCACTCTTGTTAACCTCAAAGCTTATTGGGAACAAATCAACCTTTTGTCCTCATATCTCAAGTAGTTCAAGTATTTTATATGCCAAAATTTAAAGAGAAAAATCGACATGTTGTAATTGCTACTAAGCCAAGACATTTGTTTGACATAGGAGCAGACAACATGCCAGCAGTAGATCTTATGGCTGGAGTTCATTCTAATATGATCCATAAAGAGGAATTCAACGATGTCAGAGGTGATATCATAGGGGTCACCTTAGATGCGCCTTCAACTGATGTAATGGAAGAGAACAATGACAATGAGATGGAATCTGTGCACAGTAACAATGAAAGTGATGATGAAAATGAAATTTCATATGAGTCATTTTGGATTAGTTATGTTTATCCTTACGTGTTTAAAAGATGCTAATAGATTTTCAATGTCATCTTGTGAGATGAATATATTAAGGTGTAGCTTTTGTTTTAACTTTTATTATCTTGTAATGTTTTCATATTTGCTCGTTTGAAGTAAAAACTTGATATTTTATTTACCTGTTATATTGTTCATTTGATACATTCAAATTCTCCACAATATCTCTTATTTTGTTACATGAATTTTAACTGTACTTGCTCTCATTAGGATCTAGATTGTATAGGAAAATCGAGTGGCACGAGGACATCAAGAATTCAACTAATAGTATGTGACATTTCTAAAGTGAATTATAAGTTATTAAATTATAAAAATATTAATTAGCTTTGCATTTATGCTGGTGAAGAACCTTTTTACTTCAAGGGAAGAATATGAATTCAAACTTGAGGAATAGTCCTAGGTTGAAGCAAACTGCTCAACACCATTCATTTTATAAGGATACACATGCGGGCGCACCAGATTACCATTCTCTATTGTTAGAGAAGGCCATATGTGATCAAGGTTTGCAAAGAAATGCTGAAAAGGCTAATGCACCTAAGTGTTACAAGTTACCTGTAAATCGTCCTAATTCGGCTCCTAATTAGCGTAAAAGTGATAAAATTGTCTGCGAACGTTTGTTAACTTCTATAACTATTGACCTAGAGTCTAATAATGTATTTTGAAGCTATGCGGCGTACTCTAAGGCGTACTGATCTATCTAAGAAGCTCTTAAGTCAAAATGATGCACATTTGAACCTTGGCTCCCAATAATGTCATCTGAATCCTTCAAATGACATGCCGTGATTTAGGATGTTTTGTACTTTTCAATACTTTATGCTTTCATTATTCCTATTCCATGCTACTTATATGGCAAGGCCTTTTGCCAAAGTTAGCCCACTTATGTAAGGCTCATGGATCAAATGCTACAAATTAAGAGGGGAGAATAACATACCACTAGTTGAATCACTTTGAGTTCCTACAACAAGATGTTCAACTGGTGTTTATATTTCTCTTGACTACTACCAAGCTGAATGATAGATTTTTATAATTAAGGAATTTGTAGGTCATCTTTTTTAGGGAGGTTAGGTTAGAAGTTTGCAATTTTATATGATAGATGCACTTTTTGTTAAGTCTTTGCTATGGCAGATGGGGAAGGCAATGTGAATAATAATGCAAATAATGATATTCATATAGTAGAAACTCAAACTTCCACATTTGGAAGTGGTTACAATTCACAAGCAGAAGGCAAGAGTAAGAAAGTAAAAAAGAATGAGAAGGGTCATGATTGTAACAAGCCTAAGGTCTTTGTTGGTGTCAACGAGGAACTCCATCCAATTAGTAATTCTAAAAGGCAAATGTCCTCTTTGATTAGTTGCCTTACGCAGGACCCTAGAAAATCGCCACTTGACTACATTGAT
>NCQV01086919.1:51795-61941 GCA_002740545.1 Lophocereus schottii
CGTGCTTGGTTTATCGTAATAATGACATCGTGTTATGTTTTATATCCTCTTTGTAGATAAACACTCTAAGGCCCATCTGATTACCCAAAGCAAGAAATTTTTTGGAAATTACATGAAACCTTGTCTACAGAGGACTTGATAGCATGCATTTCTTAAATAAGAAAACGCAATTAGTTCATTAAATGCTGTAATGACTGCACCCTTAACTCAAACGGTCCATCGAACATCCCCTTAAAGCTCTTTGTAATGATTTTCTTTATTTTTTGTGTTTCTACCCTTAATTATAAAACAAAATTTCAATTGATATGACGTGAAACAATAGTACTAGTATGAGTTGCTTTTCCCAGCCGACAAGTGAAAAAAAAACCTTTTATCTAGTCATTGACAGTGCGCTATAGATTGATATTTTTAGGAGCTTAAAGTTAATGAGAGAGACTGATCTTCTTGATATTAGACTACATTTAGCTTTATAGGTACGGCATAAGATAAATTTCTTATTCTACACGACATTAGTTTTTATTGTCTAACACATGTTTGTTTTCTTTTAAAAAATGTTATAACAATCATGTCACTTTCTTGAAGGACGGAAGCCTTATGAATGGGCTATAGAAAATGCATACTTATAGGGGAGGCTACAAATTAGACTTAAAAGTGGTATGTGTTTATGGAAGAACTCATGATGAGGCAAGAGGTAAGAAGCCAGGACACGTACCTATAGAGACATGGGAGAACGCAGTAGCATTTTTGGAATACTACAAGGGCTAGATAATTCACGTAATTTGTGATTTATGTAAATTGCCATTCAAAGTCCTAGATATTAATGTACTGAGTTAAAAAAATACTAATTTTCTATAATTTATAATGACATTTAGAAATGAACTCAAATAGTTGTTAAAAATCACAGCAATTCAAAGTTGCCTCACTATGCAGGGACAAAGGGCTTTACCTATTGGCATACTGAAGAGGAAGTACTATTTACCTTTTGTTGATTGCACATCAATTTGATTTCAAAACTCAATTTATACTATAAATATGATATTTAGGCAAAAGGTGCCAAGCTAGATAAGCTTGCCATGTGGTTCAAGAACTATGAACCTAAGATGACCTCAAAACTTAATAATGCTTCAGGATAAGCAAAGGAAACAAATGAAACTCATGTATTTTGTCATTGAAAAAAAAATCAGGATAAGTTTCCTATTTTATGATCCATCTTAATATATTCTTATGTGCTCTATGTGACATTTGTTCTTTCTATTTATATGTAATTTCATATCAAGCCATTGAGAATGAATTGGTTCACTTTGAAGAAGGTTCATGGGACACAGCGCTCAAGATGAAATTCTTAAAACGATTGTAAAAGAAGACAAATATGTCTATGTCAAGACCTATGGCATCGGTATCAAAATTCCTCAATCTCGCTCCAAAAGGTTCCCTAGAGGAAGAATGAGCCAAAAGAATGAAAATCAAGCAACAACATAAGGAAAGCCAGGAGAAATAATTTTAGAGAAGCAACTTGGAATAGTCACAAATTTGGTGGGATTGCTTGTGAGACACTAGGTATGTGTAGTCTCCTCGTACGATTTTGCTTGTGAGGGGGAAAAAAAGAAGATAAGATTGAATGTGAATCAAACCCCATTGGATTTGTTGTGGTTTATGGTGTTTGGGAGAAGGAGAAGGTTGAATGTGCTATTGGGGTTGATGTTGATATGCATTTGAGGTGAAATTTATGGGTGGTGCTGTGATGAGGGAGCTCGGGTTTATAAGTGTTAAATTAATGATAAAGTGAAGTGTTATTTGTGATGAGATTGCTATTCCCGTTAAGTTGATTTAATTGTTGTCCGATTACGAAAATGATGTTACACCCAAAGAATTGTTGCTATTGTCGCCTTCGGTTTTTGTTGTGTATGTGTCCTTGTTAAACTGAATATCTAAATTCTACGGGAAGTTCTGCCAAAACCCCATTTAAAGATTAAAATCTATAATTATAGAGAGAAAGCCCAACCAGACTAGATTTTTAGAGGAAAACACATCTCTCTGTTTCTTCCATGCTCCCCTGTCCCTTCTCACCCTCTCTTGTTACCCCCACTATAAAAATATTTACCTATGCGAACAGAAGATAGCGAACAAAAAATATTACTTTTGGTAATAATTATTATTGCTAACAATTTTTTAACAAGTTTAGAGTCATTTGAGTACTATGTCAAACCCAATAGATTTTTTAAATTCTGTTGGCACAAATAAAGGCAATGGCAACACAACAATTCCCAACAAATAATTCTATAGGGATTATATTTTTAATTCTAACTACTTTTTAAATATTTTTTGACTTTTTCATTATTTTCAATGCAAGTAGTTGAACCTACTGGGATAGAATACTGTTCTCATTATATTTTGTGGTAATATTAATCCAAGCTACGCCTCACTTTTTCATTTTTAATGAATAATCTAGGTGCCCCTTTTTCATTGGCAATCAATTACTAGAAATACACCTTCTCCTGATGTTATAGCTGCCGTCCGTAATGAGAAGGCATGCAAATACTTGACAAATATGTGACAAAAAAAGATCTGCTCCTTTCTCTTCAAAACTACAAAACCAAAGCCCTAAATTCCCATCTTTAACCTTCACGCTTGCCATTCTTTGACGTAATATTCATGCTTCCTCTTTTGGCTTCTTGGCCTCAGCAGCTCACTCAATCACCATAGCCAAGAGTTACGATTATGTTCTCTTTCATCGGTGAATTCTTGCCATCGATCTTCGTCTTCAATTTGGCTTTAGTGCGCTTGTGCTTGAATCAATAGGTTAGCCAATTCTATAATCATATTTCATAATTCCATTGATTATAGTTGTCAATAGCAATTTTCATCTCCCTCTAGTTCTCTAAGCAAATTAACGTAATAATTATAAGTTAATTATTTCCAAACCTGATTCTCATTAATGTTTTTCTCTATTTCGTCTTTTTTTTTGTTATTCCGATTAGTCTTCATCTTTCCTCAGTTTAATTTTACCTTTTTCAATTTGCAAAGCTTTGGACAAGTTCTCTACCATGTTCTAATCTTCGGCTTCTAATCCTGTGTGGCTTTATTATTTCACCTTATAAGTGTTTGGATTTTTAGGTTAAATTACTTCATAGGTGTTATATTGCCCAAGTTGTTGAATTGCTTTTTCCCATTAACCTTTACTGAACTTTTGTTAAGTGAAATCATGAGTAGTTAAGTCAAATTTCCCTTTCCTATTGATGGCTAAACTTTTGTGCAAAAAGAATTTCAGGTTCCCTTTTTGTTTTTGGGGAGGGAGGGAGGGTAAATTTAATAGAGTGTCCAGTCAATCTGTTGGGAAATAAATTCCTAAGAATTGGGCTGATTGTTTTTACTTAGTATTCACAAGTGATTGCTTCATTCTCACAGTGTAAAATACTCATATTTAGCCATCATATTATATATGCATTTAGCATTTGGCAATAAGGTAATGCCTTGATTCACTGTCCTTGATTTATTGCTCTTTAACCAACTAAGACTAGTGCATCAAGAATACACATGAAATTTGCAAACAATAAGCACCATAAAGATGTCTGATTGCACTTATGTGTTATATGTTTTTCAACTTATAGCAGTGCATATTCTTTGCCATTTTGAATCATCAATTTGATAAATAGGGCTAACTGAGGCCTTCACAGGGATTTTGATCTCCAAGATTGTGTCATCTTTTACTCTTGCTTCTGTCTTCTTCTAATCTGCATGTTCTAGCAACTTCATCCTTCAGATAAACCCGTGTTCCCACCCATGATTACTTCTCCAATCCCTTATCTCTGAATCAGTTTATGGCTTCCACTGCCAACTAATCTCAAGAAACTTGCCCTTTTATACACATACCAGTACAAGCTTTTCTCATACTCATGTATAAGCATACTAACTTTGTGTTATAATTGCTCCATCTATCACATTCTTATATGTGCTTATTTTTGGAGTTATTCATGTTCAAATCTTGTGCTTATGACACAGGAATAGAAGCATAAAAGTGTCCCCTTTTTTTTGTCATTTTGACCATATATAGACCTATTAGAACTCATCCTTATCTTGATTTCTTACTTAGATAGGCAAAAATAATCAAACAAGACTGAAGATTAGGAAATCTAATGTTGACCCAGAATTTATCGTGCTAATCTTGATCGGATGTTCTTTAACAACCTGGTTAAACAAAATAACCATAGACTTGAATTTTCATCCAACTATTTAGGTATGCCTCCAGACTATGTCATCTATCCTCAAACAAGCTGTTTGAAACTCTAAATAGAAAGATGATTCAGAAAAGTAGAAGAAATCTCACCTAGTAACTTTACTTTTAGCATGTACTCTTTATCAGTCTAAGCCCAATCACCTAGCTTATGGCTAGAGGCTCCAAGGTTAGAGAGCAAGGCATCATGAGGATTGTTGTGGATGATTGTTAATAATTAAGTGTTGGTTAATGTTCTAGATAGACGGATGCAGTGCTGTTTTTGGGATGAATGTAACTATGAATATTATGTCTATGGTTCGTTAATGCATTTTACAGTTTTTCCTTCCACCCAAAAAAAAAGAAAGTACAACTCATAATCAAGGTAGGCCATGTTCTTTATATATTTTAGTAGATAGCTAACCAAGCATTCTAACATACAACAATGGCATTGTTTAGAAATAAAAATATTCATATCTAAATGGGCACTTTCTTGTGGTGTTAGTACTTCCCTTTTTGGGCCATCCTTTAGTGAATCGTTGTTTCAATTTTGTAATGTATATACAGATGGATGCTTATGATTTTGAATGTTTCGCTCAGTTTGATTAGGTAATTGGTAAACTACAGTTTGCTCCTTTTCTACCCTAATCAAAGTCAATTCAAATTGCAAACATCTCATCCTTTAGCTTCGGTGGCACCTCTACCTTATTTCCCAATTAGTTGTTGAATTCATCACATTAGCACTTTGATTCTTGAGCCTACATTGTGAGTTTTCCATATTCTATACTCAATTATCTTTTTGGAAGCTTATGTGCCATGTGACTCCTAAAACTACTTGAATTCATACTAAAACTTGAACTTTGAAATGCTACATGCTAGTAAGTCATGAGATTTACGTAGTTATTTAGATAGTTTTGTAGTGTTATCATCCTGAATTTGTTGAGCGCATCACAACTGTCGTGACACTATGTTGGTACTGCTTGGTATGATTTTTGTTTTTTTTTTTTAAATTGTTAATGTTATTGATGGCAGTGATTAAATTATGCATTGATCTAAGGGTTATAAATGCTAGTAGTCTTCAATGAAGAGTATTTTGTCATATTGGCTTTTTGTTCTCTAAAGGATGTAGTTTTCTACAAACAAAAACTGTTTTTCCTTGACATTTACATTTAGTTAACTGGTTATTTAGCATGTATGTTAGCAAATAGTGATGGCTTCTTTTGATTTGTAGTGTAACTACACAAGTGATTGTTGTATATGGATTGTCTTTTGTTACACTTTTGTTTCCTCTTTTATGTACTCTCATCACAATAATAGTAATATTAAAACAATGCAGTTTATAAATCTCATAATCTGAATAGGTTTTGTTACCTTCAAAACCTACTTATACATATGTTAGGGATATAATATCAATCGGTTTTCTTAATCTTCTTATTTTATTTAATTTAGGTAATTTAACTATAGGTATATTTAGCAACAAGTGTTAGGCAAAATACCAAAAAGCATTCGAAGCATTACCAGAATTTGAAGATTGTTTAAATGCATTTCTTGATCATGCATTCTGTACTATTGCCTTAGATGGAACGATTTATTGCCCATATAAGCTATGTGCAAAGCGTTATGTGCATGGTAGAGATTTTGTGCATGAACGCCTTAAACCTAATGGCATGGACAAATGTTATGCTCAAAGTAGATGGGTTCGCCATAGAGAAGTTTAACAAAATCAATCTAATAAAAAATCAGCTAACATTCACGTCCTTGAGGAAGCAAGTGGTGGGTATGATGCGCAAGACATGTTGGATGGTGCTTTTGGTTCATAGTCCTAATGGAATTGGGCGCCAAATACAACACTAAGATAAGGCAAATGCAGAAGCAAAGGCCTTTTTAAAATTAGTGGAGGATATGAGTAAACCCCTATGTTCAGGATGTGAGGAATTTTCAACTCTTTCTTTTATTATGTTGTTATACCATGTAAAGTGTTTATATGGGATAACCGATGGTGCTTTTAATGCCTTCATCAAGTTTTTCAAAGAAGTCCTCCCTGAAAGAAATGAGCTGTCAAGTTCTTATGAGAAAATCAAAAGAGTAATTAAAAAAATTAGGATGTGGTCATAATAATATTGACACATGTCATAGACTGTGCACTTTTTTAAAAAGAGAATACAGACTTAGATAATTTCCCTAAGGATGATACCTTTAGATAGAAAACCACTTATGAAGGTTTAACGGTTACACTAGCTAAAAGTAAAAAAAGTCTCAAAGAATGTATTACATCATTTTCCAATTATACCAAGACTCCAAAGGTTATTTATGTCGTCAAAAACTGTAAATTCTAGGAGATGGCATGCAGATGGGCCTAAGAAAGATGGTAAACTAAGGCACCCCAACTGATTCCCTTACTTGGAAGAGATTAGATGAATGTCACTGTGAATTTTCTAGTGATCCTTGGAATGTTAGGCTTGGTTTGGAGTGATGGATTTAACCCTTTTAGTATTCATGGTACCCAATACGGTCTGTTATCGAGAAACATGTAATCTAGCTCTATGGTTGTGCATGAAACAATCTAATTTTGTTCTCTCACTTATGATTCCTGGTCAAAAAGGCTCTGGTAATGATATTGATTTATATTTGCAGCCGACCGTTAATGAGCTAAACCAGTTATGGGATGGCATTGACACATATAACTCTTATAGTGGTTTGATTTTTCCTTTGGAAGGTGCATTGACATGGAAAACAAATGACTTTCAAGCTTACAACAATTTTTCAAGATAGGGGCAAAAGAAAAAAGGGCTTGTCCTCTTTGTAATATAGATATATGTTCTTACCACTTGAAAAGAAGTATAAAGTTATGTTATACTGATCATCGAATCTTCTTGAATCTTGATCATAAATTTCAACATAATAGAAAGTCATTTGAAGGAAATAGTAAAATAAGGAAAGCTCCAAAGTCAAGATCAGGTTCACAGTTACTAGATCAAATATAAGGACTCGATGTTACTCTAGGAAAAGGTCCTATATGCAAGCAAAAAAAGAGGAAGTAGGGTGATAAGGTTATAGCTTGGAAGAAAAAGAGTATTTTCTTCCAACTTCCATATTGGGAACACCTTGTCATATGCAAACTTGGATGTGATGTACGTTAAGAAAGTTTTCACCAACATTTTGATTGGTACCCTTCTAAACATTGAAGGTAAAATGAAGGATACCTTATAGTCACATCTAGATTTGAAAGATTGCAGATTAGGGAACATCTTCACCCAATAGAAGATGGTGCTAATGAGAAAGAGAACTTCCTAAAGGTGCTAGCTAGTGTTAAAGTCCCTGATAGCTATGCATCTAATACCACACAATGTGTGCAGCTTCATAAGCACAAGATTGATGGCCTTAAAAGCCATGACTACCACATTATCATGTAACACGCTAGTAGTTCGAAAGCTACGTAATAAAGAACTAATTTTTGTTTTAATACAAGTCAGCAGCTTCCTTAGAGAGTTGTGTACTAAAGTGGCGACACCGTATGATTTTGAATGCCTACAACATCAAATTGTGGTTGCACTCTGCCATCTTAAACGCTTATTCTCACCTTCTTTGTTTGATATCATGATACATCTATCTGTTTATTTGGCATATGAGGCTATGATTGCAGGGCCAGTGTATTATAGATGGATGTATCCAATAGAAAGGTATACTCAATAGATATTTTATGTCATTTACATAAATGTTCATTTGTTAATTAATGTGTTGTTAACAAGACAGTAGGGGGGAAAATATACCTTTTTTGAGTGCTAACACATATGTGCATAGGTTAAACACCTATGTACATAATAAAGGTCATCCACAGTGGTCAATTGCTAAACGATACTATGCTAAAGAATGTTTGAATTTTTGTGCAAGATATCTGCATGACATTGAGACAAAAGAGAGTCGATCAAGTACGATTAATGATGGATGGATATGAGTGCCATGAGAGTTTATCGATGTTTCCCTTAGATATCATCCCATGTCCAAAAAGAATGACAAATAAGCCGATGATTACTTGAGAGAATAAGCACATAGATATGTTCTTTTCAATTGCGATGAAATTAGAGTTCATATCGAGCAAGTTTTTTCTTTAATATTTTCATATGATACTTTATTATTACTTGAAAAGGTTTAATAATCTACTAATGATGATAATTTACTGTTGAGAGCAAAAAGAATACGTTTATAGTAAAAATAATTATCGAATGCAAAGAGAAATTGAAAATATTCAAAAGAGAGAGTTTTGTAAATGGTTTAAGAATAATGTAACAAGTTAATTATCATCATGATTTCAATGAATTAAATTAGTAATTAAACTAACACAATATTTGTAAGTTTCTCATCATCTACGAAATAATCATCGTTTAGTTGATGATTTAAGGTCGCTTACTTAATATCCTTCCTCATGGATGAAGTTAATTTCCTAAGTTGCATGTAATGGGTTCAAGTCTCAATTCAAAAAAGTGGACAAGAATTCTCTAACTCAGAATTGTGGTGTTGTTGTTACTGCAACCTCTAGCGAAGGTGACATTAGTTACTATGTGTCCAGAGAGAAATCTTAGAATTGGATTATTACGGTGGGAGGAAGGTTCTTTTGTTTCGATGTGATTGGGTGGATCCCATTACAGGTGTTAAAAGAAGATCAATTTGGATCTACCATGGTGAATTTGAAGGCATTATGGAAAACTAGTGAACATTTTGTTTTGGCATCTCAATAATTGCAAGTGTTTTATACCCCAGATCTTAAAGAAAAGAACTAGTATGTTATGAAAACTACTAAGCCAAGAGACCAGTTCGATGTGGAAGAAGAGAACATGCCTAAAATAGATTCTGATTTGCTTGTAATGTTCATCGACATTGATGTGGATAAAAATGATGCTGACAAGTGTGTAGGAGATCTTGTGCCCACCCTGCTTGAGGGAGGGCATCCAGAGACGAAACATGATGAGGATACATGTAATGACGGTAGTAGCTGTGATGAAGATGAAACTCTAGATGATTATGATTAAATGTTGATGCGAAAATGATACAGATTTGTGATAACAATTTAATTATTCTTATTATTTTAATTTTTAAGATGAGAAACCCTTTTTTTTTTGGATTCCACATTTTGAAATAGAATATTATAGAGATTCTAATATTTTTGTTATGTTATGGTTTGTATACGGTTGCATCCAATTTTGTAAATTATGTTGTTACAGATGTCCAATGTTTAATTTACTTGTCATTTTTGTTTGTCACATGACATAATAATGTCAAATCCAAGAGACGCTGGGAGAAAACGTCGTATGAAGATGTCCCAGTGAAAGGTACTAACTTGGCTTCTTATTCCATGTTAATATTTCATATACTCTGTGAAATGTAATTTCAACTAATAATTTTGTACATAGTGTTGCATAATTATATTTAGTTTTGATGATAATAAATCCAAGTGTAACATATTTGTCTAAGTAATGTTGTTCCCAACAAGCTCTCCAAACAGGTCCTACACTGTTGTTTGTAATATTCGTATTAACCTGGACACTAAATGTTGAGAACAAGTCTTGGGAACAGACTCCAAGCTTCAGTGACACAAGATCAGCAAACAACAAATCTCGCCAAACAGTTGGCTAAGTTTTAAAGAACAAGTTCTTACATTCAGCTATACAAGATCACCCGAGGAATAAAGGTGACCAAGGTGTTTGGAGCAGCGTATTTATTCTTGACAAGATGACTGACTCTTACAACAAGAAATCTTGGTTTGGTTTAGTTTTTATCTTTTAGACTATTGTTAATATGCCAATCTTGAAAGTCTCAATTTAACACTTCTTGAAACGGTTTTTGATATTTGCTTTGGAACGCCAATTTCCAAACAACCCTGCAAACAGAGTGCCTAAGGTGTTCCTGAAACTGGAGCAGCCTCGACTGACTGTTTTACC
>NCQV01086927.1:8945-27296 GCA_002740545.1 Lophocereus schottii
CCAAAAATAGTGTCCAGTCTAGCATCTAAACATAGTCCAGTGCTTTCCGAGCCTAATGGCCTACCTGTTTCAGCCACCCAATTTCATATTCCTTCTTATCCACCCACTGCCATTTCTTCTAAACTCATCAATCTTCACCTAATGCAAATGCAGTCAAAATCTATTGTGCATAACTCTCGAACTATTTTCTCCCTCATAGCCATAGAACATAATGAGTCTAAACCTATTTCTTGCACACAAGCCTTAAAAGATGCCCTTTGGAGAGAAGCTAAGATAAAGGAGTTTAATGTTCATGCTAAAAATGATACTTCAGAAGTTGGTTCCTTTTCAACTTGACATGAATTTGTTGTATCGTAAGTGGGTTTTATAAGATCAGATATTGTACTAATGGGAAAATTGAGTAACACAAAGCTCGATTGATTGTCAACAATTTTGATAAGCATACAGGCATGGATTTCATGATACCTTTAGTCTCATTGTGAGACCCACTACCATCGGCATTATTATTTTGTTGGCTATCACTCGAGGTTGGATCATGCGACAACTTGACGTAAAAAATGCCTTCCTTCATAGGGATTTCACTGAAGATGTCTACATGACCCAACCTTAGGGTTTTGTCCATTCTGACTACCACCACTATGTTTTCAAATTAGCCAAATATCTTTATGGCCTTAAACAAGCACCTCCAGCTTGGTTTCACAAATTTAGTACTTATTTGCAATCTTTGAGCTTCACTTGCATTAAGACCAACTCCTCTATGTTTTTCTTTTGATCATGTACTACTTTAGTTATTTTGTTACTTTATGAGGATTATATTATTAACACTAGTAGCTCCACTACAATTGTTCATCATTATCATTTGCCTACTGTCTTCTCATTTTTTGATGAAGGATCTTAGCAACCTTCATTACTTTTTTAGGGTTACAGGTTATGTGGATTCTTGATTGCCTTTTCCTTTCTCAATGTAACTATGTTCACGACCTCCTCACCCAGTTCAACCTACATAAATTTAAGCCCGTCTGCACAACACTTTCTTCGAGAACCACATTATCATCATTTGATGGGGACTTACTGATGCTATTGAGTATCGTAGTATGGTAGGGGCATTACAGTACTTAATAATGATTAGGCCAAATATTTTTATGCGGTGAACCTTTTGTCTTAGTTTATACATGCCCCTTATACCACTCAACTTTTTGCTGTGCAGTGTATTTTTTGTTATTTGCATAGCACTGCTGATCATCGGTAGGTTCTTAAGCAGGAAAAATCCTTGTCCTTAGTGATGACCTCTTCCAATGTTGATTGGGCTAGGTGCCTCATAGCTCTAATTCTAGAGCTAGTTATACAGGTTTTCGATCATACGTTATTCTTATTACACCCCCTCAATTTGGAATGGGCGATTCACAGATAGCACAGACTTTAAAAATAGAAAATGTTATCCAGAGGGATCGTTAGTAAAGATATCAGCCAATTGGAGCTAGGGGAACATAGGTGAAAACAAGATCGCTAGGAGAAACATGTTCAAGAATGAAGTGACAGTCCACCTTGATGCGCTTACTTCGATCTTGGAGAATAGAATTAGTAGTGATATATGTGGCAAAGATATTGTTATATAAAACGTTGCATGACAGGATCCGAAAGGGAAACTCGACTCCGTGAAGGCATGCCGTATCCATAGATCAGTAACGATATAAGCTGTTGCTCTACATTCAGCTTCAATAGAGGATTTTAAGACCTTAGGCGGCTTCTTAGCGCGCTAAGATATCATATTTAGACTGAGGAAAATTGCATACCTAGTCGTTGAGTGAAAGCTATCCAGACACTCACGCCAATCAGCATCAAAATAGGCAAGGATAACGAAAAGCGACTTCTTCGCTTGAGCATAAGACCATAATCAACCGTGCTCTGCAAATATCTAAAAATATGCTGCACTATTAAAAGAACAGTAGTACTGGAAGCATACATAATCTGACAAACAAGATTCACTTAGTACGATATATCTGGTTTAGTCATAGTTAAATATTACAAGGCCCCAATCATACTTCTATACTTAGTAGGATCAGATAGTAAATCCCCATATGTAATGGATAACCAGAGGAAACGGAGTGCAGGCAGGCTTAAACTTGTAGAACTAGAATTTGGTGAGAAGGTCCTAAAGATATTTAGCTTGAGAGAAGAAAAGCACATTAGGAGTATGCACGACCTATATCCCTAGAAGATAATGAAGATCACCTAAGTCATTTATGGGGAATTGGGTGGAAAAGTGATATATAATACGGTGCAAAAGAGAGGGAGAGTAGAGTTGCCATCGAAGATAATATTATCCACATAAAGAAGCAAAATAAGAATAAGAGTATATTGACGTAAAATGAACATAGAGGAGTCAGTACGACTGCAAGTGAAGCGGAAGCAAAGAAGATAGCTGCTGACCTTTTGAAACCAGGCTTGAGGAGCCTGTTTCAATGCATACAAAGACTTTTTCAGCGCATATAAGATGAGGCTAATTAGGGTGAATAAAACCCTCATACAAAACCTCTTCATATAAATCACTATGGACGAAAACATTCCCCACATCAAATTGTCTAATGACCCAACTACGAGTGATGACAATAGGGGACAATACGAATGGTGGTAGGCTTCACTACAGGACTGAAAGTCTTGATATAATCAAGCCCAATAAGCTGATCACAGCCCCTAACAACCAAAGGGTTCTTCTGGTGCTCAATAGACGCAATAAACCCACTTATAACATAACAAATTCATGTTATTATGGCAAAGGACAAGTTGTCTAGAACAAGTTTGAATAAGTCCATTAAATTTTTCGCTCATCGCCTTTATCTTTAGAAGCTTACGAAAAAGAAGAGGGCTCAGATTCCATACAATGTGACAGGGCTAGGTAGCAGGTTAGTAGACGAGGTCGAGGATGGGATGGCTGAAAGAGGGCAGGCTGAGGCATGAGGAGAACAAGGCACAACAGCAGGATGAAAGGGAGGAGACTTACTAGCACCGAGCTGTGAAGAGCCAGATCGGGGAAGGGTTAAGCCAGGGCTAACTGTTAGAGAAATTTTAATATTTATAAACCCCAGGTACAAGGTGCATTGTTGAATACTCGGGGTGTCATCTGTAGGGAGTTGTGTTTCAAGTACCAGAACTAACTAAAGCGTCTTAAGCTAGGCAAAATAAGAGGGGGATAGAAAAATAGAACTAAACTGCTAAAACGAACAAAAGACTTTGATTATATTTGAACCTAACATAAAGCAATTAATCAAGTCAAACCCTAACCTTTCCAAGCTATGCAAGGATTCAAGGATGATCGATTGCACAATCAAAGCTCATCTAAGCCCTCTTTAGAGGGTTGAAGGCTAGTTTAATTGTTCTAACCACTTATTTTCATAGGGTTAGCCCAATTAAACTCCTAAAGTGGCAACCCTAGATCTAACTATAATTGGACTATTCTCAAGTCCAAAAACTAGCCATTCTGTCCACCCACACTGGACAATTGACTTCACCATTTAGCATAAGTCGATTGCCCCAAAACACGGATGAAACTTCTTCCATGCATTTCATCAAACACTTGGTGGGCACGAGGGAGATCTCTAAATTCTAGCATAAACGAGTTAGGTCAACACCTAAACAAGAATCAATCGGCGATCTCAAGAACAAATCACAATCAAAGATCAAAGCTTTAATTCACAAACAAATATTGAAACCAAAGCCAAATAATAATCTCTTAAACTAGCAAATAAATTAAAAAGCATGAAATTAAAGAGAAAAGCAGAAGAAGAACTTAGTCCGCAATTGGAAATCCAAAATCTTCTACAATTTACACAAGAACTCCCTATTCTAATCTCACCTTAAAGGGTTTATTGGAGGCTAAGCTAAACCCTAAATGGCCCTTAAAATAACCCAAAAAGCCTCTCCAAGAAAAAGGGGAGAAAACTCCTTTAAATAAGCCAAAAAAGACTACAGCACACGGACAGAGGGGGACACGAGGCCTGGGCGCACGATCGTGCCTCAGACTGTGCGTACCTTCTGCCTCGGTTGCACGGTCCTGCAGCATGACCATGCGCTTCCTGCAGCTCTAACTTGTGCTCCTGAGGTTCCGTTCGACCTCTATGCATTCTTCAATTCATTCCCAAAGCCTTCCTTTCTATCAAAACACTAGAATTTCTCCTAAAAGTAAGACAAAACACATCATAAGCACAATTGAATCAAAGGAAGTGAGTTTGACCCTTTCTCATCTAGATTCGACATAAAAACAATGTGAAAAAGTGATCAAATAGGGGCTAAAATTAGGTCAAATAAAGGTCGAGTAATACCCCCATACCTACCTTTTGCTCATTCTCGTGCAAGAACAAAAATAAAAACTAAACTACGAACCTTACTCACTTTTGTAGGAATCATGGTTGCATTTAGCATATGCAATAAGCCCTTTAAACCCCATAGTTCCCTAAGTGGACGAGTGAAGTCTTGTGAGGGTTGGTAGAAGATATACCCACAAGATAGAGCAAAATAACAAAATTAAACAAAAATAAGAACCAAAAATCATTTTGGATGAACAAACAAAACACTAGTATATACAGGCTGGAGAAACCTGTACACAATCAAATCAACCATGTCATCCTTGTATCTCAAGTATCGGTTTATATATAGGCACAATATACATATCAAAATTCTTGATGCCCATTAATGACATCCAAGCACCAATGTTTCACCCCACAAAGCATCGCAACAATGAATCCATCCTAGTGCTCAGTCTGCAAGTATAGCATCACCCTAAGAATTAGGCTAACCAGAGTCCGACTCAATTCCACTTGACTATTTTATTGACTAATTGATTCGGGAAGCAAGTTTTTCCAGCAGCGGTATTGCCTCAAGCGGTAGCACCGAGTAGTGCTTGCCTCAAAGGTATACTTGTTCTTTCCGCCTGTAAGGTTTTCTTTCTATTTCTTTTTTTTATTTGGTTTTTTTGTGAAGAAAAATAAGAAGCATAAGTGTGAGAACCAACCTGGAAGCCTAAAATCCTAAGAGAATGGTGATCTACAAATGAGGATTGCCTTGTAGAGCTATGATAGACTACTGGGGTTAGAATTGGGTGTGGAAAGACACATTAGTACAAAGATCCATCACGCACATCTTACTTATATACAAGCTGACGGTCAAGATACAAGAGATCAAGGCCAATCGAAACAGTATCAGCCTCGCCAACCAACTAAAAAACATAAAATCTTTTGGTTTTTTTCCCGAAAAGTTCCTTTCTCCCTTTTTTTTCCTTTTTGAAACGTTTTCAGCATGGCTTCTCCTCCCTCACACCTAGATCTCACAATGTCTTATTTGCAGCCAATGAGCCACCGTACCACCAAATCATAAATATTTACAAAATAAATCTACAATAATGGATATACAGAAATAAAAGAGAAATAGGAAAAAGAAAAGTGAAAATACAGAATGAAAATAAGGAAGGAGAAAAGAGGGAACGAATATCAGGTTAGCTGCTGAGTGCACCTACGCTATCACATCCTCAAGATGGTGCTATGGGTGGTTGGAGGACCATCAACCACTCCTCCTCATCTCAAGAGTCAAGCCAGCAATTCAGATGTTGTCAAAGCTCGCAGGAGATTATCAAACACCTGATCATGCAACTCAGATAAATTTAAGTAAGAGCACACAAATATGAATACGTGCATAATAACAATTGCTCTCCTAAACATAACAAATGCCTTGGAAAAATCAGAAGAATAATCGAATGCACTAGTCAATATGATTTTTCCAAGAATGTCATCTAAGTACAGCCTATAAGGATTAAGGAAGGGGTATAAAGGTACATGGGGACTCAGAACAGTCAACCTCATTCCCCTCAAGTATCATATGAGAATCAATAAGTAACATATCACAACGCTCAGGGGTAGGAGAGGGTGGTGAACATGAAGGAGAAGCATGGAATGTATCAAAGGGTTAGGGGATATATTATCAACAAGATCGGGACTAGTTGAAATAGTAACGATGATATCCACATAAGACCTCCCTACTAGAGTGCATCAAGATCATGCTCCTCAATAAAAACATCGCCTGACTCAGAAAAGTGTCATCCTCATCAACAGCAGTGCTAACACGAAATGTCTAACCTTCCTTGAACTCCATCGATTGAGCTAAAGGGGAAAGTTTATCAAGAAAGGTAATGACAAACACAGTGTCATCCCTGAGAACAGTAGGAAAGGATGGAGCAATTGTGAGTAAAGTAGTCAAGGGAGGGTCGAGTACTTCCTCTAGTCCGGACTCTTGAGGAGGGAAAGACACATCATCATCACACAGATTGAAATCAAGTCGACAAGAACTAAACCTAAGGTCGGTCTTATGTGATAGGTCATACTCCCGTATTTTATTAGCAAACTCAATTTGTTGCTTATTCATTGTCTTTGTCATACTGGACAATTTAGCAAAACTATCATCAGAAGTATCATAAGGACAAGAATTACTATTATGATCAGAACAATGACAAATTTTGTAAGGGGTGGTTAGGAAGAATCAAAATAGCTAGTCTCAAGTTCATAAATATCCCAAGCCAACCAGTCAATAAAATCACATGCTTCATCAATATTTTTAGCATAAAAATTTCAATACTCCAAAATACCACATGTCTCATAATTCACACGCTCATGGACTGTATTTAAAATTTTCCACTTCTCCAAATAATAACCACAATGAGCAAGAAAAACATATAGTCTGTCATAGTATCTCCAAAACAATTCATGCTCATACTGAGGGTAATAGGAAAAAGACATTTTAAAAAATTGTTTTCTTTTTTTTGGTTTTTTAAAATCTTTTTTTCAAAATAAAAGCCTAGTCCCAAATGGCCAAGTAACCTCTGATATTGGAAAACACAAATTCCTCGGTAATGCCGCTAAAAACTTATTAGGGATGTTTTAGTATTTATAAACCCCAAGTGCAAAGTACAGCGTTTAATACTTGGGGTTTCCTCTGTAGGGAATTGTGTTTCCATGTACTAGAACTAACTAAAGCGTCTCAAGCTAGGCAAAACAAGAGGGGGATAGAAAAATAGAACAGAATTGCTAAAACAAACAAAAGATTTTGATTATATTTGAACCTAAGATAAACCAATTAATTAAGTGAAACCCTAACCTTTCCAAGCTATGCTAGGATTCAGGGATGATCGATTGCACCATCAAAGCTCACCTAAGCCCTCTCTCAAGGTTTGAAGGCTAGTTTAATTGTTCTAACTACTTATTTTCATAGGGTTAGCCCAATTATACTATAAAAGTGGCAACCAATATCTAACTAGAATTGGACTATTCTCATGTCCAAATACTAGCCACTCTTTCCACCCACACTAGACAATTGACCTCACCTTTCAGCATAAGTCAGTTGCCCCAAAACAAGGATGAAAGCTCTTTCAAGAATTTCATCAAACACTTGGTGGGCGTGAGGGAAATCTCTAAATTCTAGCATAAACAAGTTAGAACAAGGCCTCAACAAGAATCAGACGGCCATCTCAAGAACAAATCACAACCAAAGATCAAAACTTTAATTCACAAACAAACATTGAAACCAAAGCAAAACAATAATATGTTGAACAAGCAAATAATTTAAAATGCATGAAATTGAACAGAAACGAAGAAGACCTTAGTCTTCAATTGTAAATCTAATATCTTCTACAATGTATACAAGAACTCCCTAATCTAATCTCACATTAAAGGGGTTTATTGGAGGCTAAGCTAAACTCCAACTGACTCTCAAAATAACCCAAAAAGGCCCCTCTCGAAAGGAGAGAAAACCCCCTTAAATAAGCCGAAAAACACTATAGCGTGCGGATAGAGGAGGATGCATGGTTTCGGCACACAGTTTGGGTGCACGGTCATGCATGCCTTCTACTTCGGTGGCACGGTCATGCATAAAATGCTGCATGATCGTGCGCTTCCTATAGCTCTCACTTGTGCTCCTAGGACTTTGTTGGACCTCTATGCAGCCTTCAATTCATTCCCAAACCCTTCCTTTCTATTAAAACCCGAGAATTTCTCCTGAAAGTGAGGCAAAACACATTATAAGCACAAGTGAATCAAAGGAAGTGAATTTGACACTTTCTCATCTAGATTCAACATAACGACCATGAGAAAAAGTGATCAAATACGGGCTAAAATCAGGTCAAATAAAGGTCTATCAAATACTCCAATACCTATTTTTTGCTCGTCCTCGAGCAAAAACAAAAATAAAAACTAAACTACGAACCTTACTCACTTTCGCCAGAATCACGGTCGCATTTAGTGTATACAATAACCCCTGTAAACCCCATGGTTTCCCCAAGTGGACGAGTGAGATTTCGTGAGAGATTATAGAAGATATACCTACAAAATTATGAAAAAGAAAAAAACAAAAACAAAACCAAAAAAATGGCTTTGGATGAACAAAAAAAACAATGGTATATACAGACAGGAGAAAACTGTACATAATCAAATAAACCATGTCATCTTTATATCTTAAGTATCAATTTATATACAGGCACAATATACATATTAAGATTCTTGATGCCCATTAATGACATCCAAGCACCAACTTTTCACCCCACAAAGCATCGCAACAATGAATCCATCCTAGTGCTTAGTGTGCAAGTATGCCATCACCTTAGGAATTAGGCTAACCAGAGTCCGATTCAATTCCACTTGACTAATTTATTGACTAGTTGATTTGGGAAGCAAGTTTTTCCAGTAGTGATATAGCGTAAAAGGGTAGCACCTAGTAGCGTATGCCTCAAAGTTATAGTTTTCATTCCCGACTCTAAGGCTTTCTTTTTATTTCTTTTTTTTACAATGAAAAACAAAAAAGACAAGTGGGAGAACAAACCTCGAAGCCTAAAATCCTAAGACAATGGTGAGTGACAAATAAGGACTTGATTGAACAGCTATGATATACTGTTGGGGTTAGAATTGGGTGTGGAAAGACACACTAGGTACAAAGATCCATTATACACATCTTACTTACATACAAGCTGACGTTCAAGATACAAGAGATCAAGGCCAATCAAAATAGTATTGGTCTCTACAAACAACTAAAAAAACATAAAATCTTTTGCTTTTTTTCCCCTAAGAAGCTCCTTTCTTTCTTTTTTTTTTCCCCTTTTTCAAACGTTTAAAGCATAGCTTCTCCTTGCCTACACCTAGATCTCACAATGTCTTATTCGGAGCCAATGAGACACCATACCAACAAAACATAAATATTTACAAAATAATCCTACAATAATGGACATATAAAAAAAAAAGAGAGACAGGAAAAAGAATAATGAAAAAATATAAAATGAAAATAAAGAAGGAGAAAAGAGGGAACAAATTTATCAGGTTAGGTGCTGAGTACACCTAAGCTATCACCTCCTTAAGGTGGTGCTATAGGAGGTCGAAGGACCATCAACCACTCCTCCTAATCTCAAGAGTCAAGCCACCAATTCAGATGCTATCAAAGCTCGCAGGAGCTTATCAAACACCTGAGCGTGCAACTCAGATGAATGTAAGTAAGAGCACACAAATATGAGTACATGCATAACAACAAGTGCTCTCCTAAACATATCAAATGCCTAGGAAAAATCAGAAGAATAATTGAATGCACTAGTCAATATGACTTTTCCAAGAATGTCCTCTAGGTACAGACTATAAGGATCAAGGAAGGGGTTGTACCCTCTAAAGGCACATGGGGACTCAGAACAATCAACCTCATTCCCCTCAAGTATCACATAAGAATCAATAAGAACATATCGCAACACTCAGGGGAAGGGCAGGGGGTGAACATGAAGGCAACGCATGGAATGCATTAAGAGGGGGTGGGGGATATATTATTAGCAAGATTGGGACTAGTTAAAATAGTAGCGACGACATCCACATAAGACCTCCCTACTGGAGTCGCATCAAGGTCATGCGCCTCAATAAAAACATCTCCTGGCTCAGAAAAGTGTCATTCTCATCAACACTAGTGCTAACACTAAAGGTCTCACCTACCTCGAACTCCGTCGACTGAGCTAAAGGGGAAGGTGTATCAACAAAGGTCATGATAAACACAATGTTGTCCCTAAGGGTAGTAGCAAAGGATGGAACAACTGTAAGTAAAGTAATCAAGGGAGTGTTGAGTACTTCCTCTAGTCTAGACTCTAGAGGAGGGAAAGATGCATCATCATCATGCAGATTGAAATCAAGTCTAGGAGAACTAAACCTAAGGCCGGTCTTATGTGATAGGTGATACTCCTGCATTTTGTAGGCAAACTCAATTTGTCTCTATCATACTGGAGAGTTTAGTAAAACTATCATCAGAAATATCACAAGGATAAGAATTACTTTTATGATCAGAACAATGATAAATTTTAGTAGGGGGTTATAGGAATCAAAATAGCTAGTCTTAAATTCATAACTATGCCAAGCCAACTAGTCAAGAGGATCACATGCGTCATCAACAGTTTTAGCACAAAACCCCAATGCTTCAAAATTGCACATGTGTCACAATTCACACCCTTATAGACTGTACTTAAAATTTCTCACTTCTCTAAACAATAGCCACAACGAGTAAGCAAGGCATATAGTTTGTCATAGTATTTCCAAAACAATTCATGCTCATGCCGAGGGACGTAGGAAAAAGACACATTTTTTATTTTTTTATTTTTTTAATTTTTTTCTTTTGTTTTCAAAATAAAAGCCTAGTCTTAAATACCCAAGTGAGCTCTGACATTGGAAAATGCCAACTCCCTGACAACGGCACCAAAAACTTGTTAGGAAAGTTTTAATATCTATAAACCCCGAGTGTTAGGTGCATCGTTGAATACTCAGGGTGACGTCCGCAGGGAGTTGTGTTTCCAAGTACCAGAAGTAACTAAAGCAACTAAAGCTTGGGAAAACAAGAGGGGGATAGAAAAATAGAACTAAATTGCTAAAACAAACAAAAGGCTTTACTTATATTTGAACCTAAGATAAACCAATTAATCAAATCAAACCCTAACCTTTCCAAGCCATGCTAGGATTTAGGGATGATCGATTACACCATCAAAGCTCACGTAAGCCCTCTCTCAAGAGTCGAAGGCTAGTTTAACTATTCTAACAACATATTTTCATGGGGTTAGCCCAACTAAGCGATAAATGCAGCAACACTAGATTTAACTCGAATTGGATTATTCTCATGTCCAAATACTAGCCATTCTCTCCACCCACACTAAACAATTGACCTCACCTTTCGGTATAAGTCGATTGCCCCAAAACACGGATAAAGCTCTTTTAAGCATTTCATCGAACACTTAATGGATGCGAGGGAAATCTTTAAATTTTAGCATAAACAAGCTAGGTCCAGGCCTAAACAAGAATCAATCGGCCATCTCAAGAACAAATCACAACCAAAGATCAAAGCTGTTTAATTCACAAACAAACATTAAAACCAAAGCAAAACAATAGGATATTAAACTAGCAAATAAATTAAAAAGCATGAAATTAAAGAGAAAAGGAGAAGAAGAACTTACTCTTCAATTACAAATCCAACATCTTCTACAATGCATACAACAGCCCGCTAATATAACCTCCCCTTAAAGGGGTTTATGGGAGGCTAAGCTAAACACTAATTGGCCCTCAACATAACCGAAAAAGGCCACTCTAGGAAAAAAGAGAGAAAACCCCCTTACATGAGCCGAAAAGCACTATAGCATGTGGATGGAGTGGGATGCACGGTCTGGGCGCATGACCCTACGTCTGGGCGTACGTCCCCTCTGCCTAGGTGGCACACTCATGCGTATCAAGCAAAACGACCGTGCGCTTCCTGCAGCTCTCACTTGTGCTCCTGGGGCTTCGTTAGACCTCTATGCTTCCTTCAATTCATTCTCAAAGCCTTCTTTTCTATCGAAATTCGAGAATTTCTCCTGAAAATAAGACAAAATACATTATAAACACAATTCGATCAAAGGAAGTGAATTTGATTCTTTCTCATCCAGAATCGAGATAAACACCATGAGAAAAAGTGATCAAATAGGGACTAAAATTAGGTTAAATAAAGATCTATCAAATACCCCCACAGCTACCTTTTGGTCGTCCTCGAGCAAAAACGAAAACAAAAGCTAAGCTACAAACCTTGCTTATTTTCATATGAATCACGGTTACATTTAGCATATGCAATAAGCCTTTTAAACCCCATGGCGCCTCTAAGTGGACGAGTGAGGTCTCGTGAGGATTTGCAAAAGATATACACACAAAATAGAACCAAAAAAACAAAATTAAAAACAAAAACAATAACCAAAAATCGTTCTGGATGAACAAACAAAACACTTGTATATACAGGCTGGAGAAGACTGTACACTGTCAAATCAACCATGTCATCCTTGTATCTCAAGTATCAGTTTATATACAGGCACAATATACATATCAAGATTCTTGATGCCCATTAATGACATCCAAGCACCAACTTTTCACCCCACAAAGCATCGCAACAATGAATCCATCCTAGTGCTCAGTGTGCAAGTACACCATCACCGTAGGAATTAGGCAAATCATAGTCCGACTCAATCCCACTTGACTACTTTGTTGACTAATTGATTTAAGAAGCAAGTTTTTCCAGTAGTAGTATTGCGTCAGAGGGTAGCACCCAGTAGCACATGCCTCAAAGTTATACTTGTCATTCCCGACTCTAAGGCTTTCTTTTTATTTCTTTTTTTTTGGTTTCTTTTGCGATGAAAAATAGAAAAGACAAGTGGGAGGACCAACCTAGAAGCCTAAAATCCTAAGACAATGGTGAGCTACAAATAAGGATAGGATTGCACAGCTGTGATAGGCTGTTGGGGTTAGAATTGGGCAAGGAAAGACACACTAGGTACAAAGATCCATCATGCACATCTTACTTGAATACAAGCTAGCGGTCAAGATATAAGAGATTAAGGCCAATCAAAATAGTACTAGTTTCCGCAAACAACTTAAAAAACATAAAATATTTTGTTTTTTTTTTTCCAAAAAGCTCCTTTCTTCCTTTTTTTTTTCTTTTTTCAAAAGTTTGAAGCATAACCTCTCGTCGCCCACACCTAGATCTCACACTGTCTTCTTTGGAGCCAATGAGCCACTGTATCCGCAAAACATAAATATTTACAAAATAAACCTACAATAATGGATATGCAAAAATGAAAGAGAAAGAGGAAAAAGAAAATTGATAAAATATAAAATGAAAATCAGGAAGGAGAAAAAAGGGAGCAAATTTATCATGTTAGGTGCTGAGTGCACCTAAGCGATCACCTCCTTAAGATATATGGGAGGTTGGAGGACCATCAACCACTCCTCCTTATCTCAAGAGTCAAGCCACCAATTTAGATGCTGCCGAAACTCGCAGGAGCTTTTCAAACACCTGAGCATGCAACTCAGATGAATGTAAGTAAGAGCACACGAATACGAATATATGCATAATAACAAGTGCTCTGCTAAGCATATCAAATGTTGTGGAAAAATCAGAAGAATAATCAAATGCACTAGTCAATATGATTTTTCGAAGAATGTCCTCTAGGCACAGACTATAAGGATCAAGGAAGGAGTTGTGCCCTCTAAAGGTACATGGGGGCTCAGAACAATCAACCTCATTCCCCTCAAGTGTCACATGAGATCAATATGTAACATATCACAACACTGAGGGGAACGGCAGGGTGGCGAATATGAAGGAGAAGTATGGAATGTATCAAGAGGGTTGGGGGATATATTATCAACAAGATCGGGATTAGTTGGAACAACAACGACGACATCCATATAAGACTTTCCTACTGGAGTTGCATCAAGATCACGCTCCTCAGTAAAAGCATTGCCTCACTCAGAAAAGTGTCATCCTCATTAACACTGGTGCTAACACCAAAGGTCTCCCGTACCTCAAACTCCCTCGACTGAGCTAAAGGGGAAGGTGTATTAAGAAAGGTCATGATAAACACAGTGCTGTCCCTAAGGGTAATAGGAAAGGATGGAGCAACTGTGAGTAAAGTAGTCAAGGGAGGGTTGAGTACTTCTTCTAGTCCGGACTCTAAAGAAGGGAAAGACACACTATCATCACACAGATTGCAATCAAGTCTCGAAGAACTAAACCTAAAGTCAGTCTCAAGTGATAGGTCATACTGCCGCATTTTATTAGCAAGCTTAATTTGTCACTTATTCATTGTCTCAATCATATTGGACAGTTTAGCAAAACTATCATCAGAAATATTGCAAGGACAAGAATTACTATTATGATCAGAATAATCATAAATTTTGCAAGGGGTTGGGTCGTAAGAATCAAAATTGCCAGTCTCAAATTCATAACTACCCCAAGCCAACCAGTCAAAAAAATCACATGCTTTATCAACATTTTTAGCACAAAATCCCAATGCTCCAAAAGAGCCATGTGTCACAGTTCAGACCCTCATAAAATTTATTTAAAATTTCCCACTTTCCAAATAATAGCCACAATGAGCAAGAAAAGCATATAGTCTGTCATAGTATCTCCAAACAATTCATGCTCATACTGAGGGACGTAGGGAAAAGACACTTTTTAAATTTTTTCTTTCTTTGTTATTTTACTTGTTTTTAAAAATAAAACCTAGTCTCAAATGCCCAAGGGAGCTCTAACATTGGAAAACACCAACTCCACGGCTACGGCGCCAAAAAATTTGTTAGGGAAGTTTTAATATTTATAAACCCCGAGTGCAAGGTGCATCGTTTAATACTCAGGGTGACATCGGCAGAGAGTTGTGTTCTCAAGTACTAGAACTAACTAAAGCATCTAAAGCTAGGCAAAATAAGAGGGCGATCGAAAAATAGAACTAAATTACTAAAATAAACAAAAGACTTTGGTTATATTTGAACCTAAGATAAACTAATTAATCAAGTCAAATCCTAACCTTTCCAAGCTATGCTAGAATTTAGGATGATCAATTACACTATCAAAGCTCACGTAAGCCCTCTCTTAAGAGTCCAAGGCTAGTTTAAATTGTTCTAACCACCTATTTTCATGGGGTTAGCCAAATTAAACGACAAATATAGCAACACAGGATCTAACAAGAATTGGATTATTCCCATGTCCAACTACTAGCCATTCTCTTCACCCACACTAAGCAATTGACCCCACCTTTCAGCATAAGTCAATTACCTCAAAACATAGACGAAAGCTCTGTTAAATATTTCATCAAACACTTGATGGGTGTGAGGGAAATCTTTAAATTCTAGCGTAAACAAGCTAGGTCAAGGCCTAAACAAGAATCAATCGGCCATCTCAAGAACAAATCACAACCAAAGATCAAAGCTTTAATTCATAAACAAACATTGAAACCAAAGCAAAACAATAATATATTGAACTAGAAAATAAATTAAAAAGCATGAAATTGAAGAGAAACGGAGAAGAAGAACTTAGCCTTCAATTATAAATCCAACATCTTCGATAATGTATACAAGAACTCCCTAATCTAATCTCCTCTTAAAGGGTTTTATGGGAGGCTAAGCTAAACCCTAATTGGTCCTCAAAATAACCGAAAAAGGCCTCTCCGTGAAAAAGGAGAGAAACCCCCTTACATATGCCAAAAAACACTATAGCATGCGGATGGAGTGGGACGCACAGTCTGGGCACATGACCCTGCGTCAGACCGTGCATCCCTTCTGCCTCAGTGGCACGGTCATACGTATCCTGCAGCACAATCATGCGCTTCCTGCAGCCCTCACTTGTGCTCCCGGGGCATCGTTAGACCTCTATGCTTCCTTCAATTCATTCCCAAAGCCTTCCTTTCTATCAAAATTTGAGAATTTCTTCTGAAAATAAGACCAAACACATTATAAGCACAATTAAATCAACAAAAGTGAATTTGATTCTTTGTCATCTAAACTCCATATAAAAACCATGAGAAAAGTGATCAAATAGGGATTAAAATTAGATCAAATAAAAATCTATCAAATAGCCCCACAGCTACCTTTTGCTCGTCCTCGAGCAAAAATAAAAATAAAAACTAAACCACAAACCTTGCTCATTTTCATTTGACTCACGGTTAGATTTAGCGTATGCAATAAGCCTTTTAAACCCCTTGGTTCCCCTAAGTGGATGAGTGAGGTAGCATGAGGATTTGCAAAAGATATACACACAAAATAGAAGAAAAAAAGAAAATTAAAAACAAAACAAGGACCAAAAATCGTTTTGGGTTAACAAACAAGACACTAGTATATGCAGGCTAGAGAAAACTGTACACAATCAAATCAACCATGTCATCCTTGTATCTCAAGTATAAGTATATATAGGAACAATATACATATCAAGATTCCTGATGCCTGTTAATGACATCCAAGCACCAACATTTCACCCCACAAAGCATCGCAACAATGAATCCATCCTAGTGCTCAGTGTGTAAGTATACCATCATCCTAGGAATTAGGCTAACTAGAGTTCGACTCAATCTCACTTGACTACTTTATTGACTAATTGATTTGGAAAGCAAGTTTTTTCAGTAGTAGTATTGCATCAGAGGGTAACACCCAGTAGCGCATAGCTCAAAGTTGTACTTGTCATTCCTGACTCTAAGGCTTTCTTTTATTTCTTTTTTTTTTTGTTTTTTTTGTGATAAAAATAGAAAAGACAAGTGGAGGGACCAACCTAGAAGCCTAAAATCCTAAGACAATGATGAGCTACAAATAAGGACTGGATTGCATAGTTGTGATAGACTGTTGGGGTTAGAATTGGGTGTGGAAAGGCACACTAGGCACAAAGATCCATCATGCACATCTTACTTATGTACAAGCTGACGGTCAAGATACAAGAGATCAAAGCCAATCAAAATAGTACTACTCTTCGCAAACAACTTAAAAAACATAAAATCTTTTGATTTTGTTTCCTGAACAATTCCTTTCTTCCTTTTCTTTTTTCCTTTTTCAAAAGTTTGAAGCATGGCCTCTCCTTGCCCATACCTAGATCTCACCATGTCTTATTTGGAGCCAATGAGCCACCGCACCAACAAACATAAATATTTATAAAAATAAACCGAGAATAATGGATACAAAAAAATAAAAGAGAAACAAGAAAAAGAAAAATGAAAAAATATAAAATGAAAATAAAGAAGGAGAAAAGGGGGAACAAATTTATCAGGTTAGGTGTTGAGTGCACCTAAGCTATCACCTCCTCAAGATGGTGCTATGGGAGGTTCGAGGACCATCAACCACTCCTCCTCATCTCAAGAGTCAAGCCACCAATTCTGAAGCTGGCAAATCTTGAAGAAGCTTATCAAACACCTAAGCATGTAACTCAGATGAATGTAAGTAAGAGCACACAAATATAAATACATGCATAATAACAATTGCTCTCCTAAACATATCAAATGCCTTGGAAAAATCAGAAGAATAATCGAATGCACTAGTCAATATGATTTTTCCAAGAATGTCCTCTAGGTACAAATTATAAGGATCAAGGAAGGGGTTGTACCCTCTAAAGCTACATAGAGACTCAAAACAGTCAACCTCATTCCCCTTAAGTATCACATAAGAGTCAATAAGTAACATATCACAACACTCAATGGAAGGGCAGGGTGGTGAACATGAAGGAGGAGCATGGAATGTGTCAAGAGGGTTGGGGGATATATTATCAACAAGATTGGGACTAGCCGAAATAGTAGCGACGACATCCACATAAGACCTCCCTACTGGAGTCGCATTAAGATCACGCTCGTCAATAAAAACATTGCCTGACTTAGAAGAGTGTCATCCTCATCAACACTAGTGCTAACACCAAAGGTCTCACCTATCTCAAACTCTATCGATTGGGCTAAAGAAGAAGGTGTATCAACAAAGGTCATGTTGAACACAGTGTTGTCCCTCAGGGTAGCAGGAACGGATGGAGCAACTATGAGTAAAGTAGTCAAGGGAGGGTCGAGTACTTCCTTTAATCTGGACTCTAGAGGAGGGAAAGACGCACCATTATCACACAGATTGAAATCAAGTCCAGGAGAACTAAACCTAAGGTCCATCTCATGTGATAGCTCATACTCCTGCTTATTAGCAAACTTAATTTATCGCTTATTCATTGTCTCTATCATACTAGATAGTTTAGTAAAACTACCATCAAAAATATCACAAGGATAAGAATTACTATTATGATCAGAACAATGATAAATTTCGCAAAGGGTTGGGTTATAAGAGTCAAAATAGCTAGTCTCAAATTCATAACTATCCCAAGCCAACCAGTCAAGATAATCACATGCTTCGTCAACATTTTTCATACAAAACCCCAATGCTCCAAAAGAGTACATGTGTCACAATTCACACCCTCATAGACTGTATTTAAAATTTCCTACTTCTCCAAACAATAGCCACAATGAGCAAGAAAAGCATATAGTCTGTCATAGTATCTCCAAAA
>NCQV01086941.1:3862-15430 GCA_002740545.1 Lophocereus schottii
TCATACTTGAATCGGATTATTTTTTATCGGTTTCAAATAGAATAATTTTACCTCGAATTGGCATCGAATTTAAACTATGTTGTCATCTCTAATCACCCTACATTAAAAACTTACTCCAAAGCATAGAATTAGTCATTGCGTGTAACACCCCGAGTTTCTAATTTAAATTATTTATTACTAATCCTTATCCGACGTGGCAGCGAAACCTGAACTGGGGTGTTACCACTGTATTTCCTTCTTGAAAATACCAGACTAGATATCAAAAACAATTAATACAATACTCTTGAATAACATTTCAACTTTAACAAAAGGTTCAGCTTTGACATCACAATTAATTTTAAACAGCTGTTACAGTGTCTTTGTTCTAAGAAAAACTATTAAACTTGCATCTTCTTCCATTCAGGCTTTAGGACCTCGCTTTATTTTCGGTTTTCCCAGTCCCATGCATAATTAAATCTCCTGAAAACAAATATTTTATAAAAGTGAGATAAACTCAGTAAACAATCACCCCTAACAGTCAACTACGCTCACAAATTCATTTTGAAAACATTTTAGAAGGGGTAGAGAAAAACAACAAGACTCCCAGGAGACAATTCCCATTAATATAAGCTCCCAGGGTTATCAGATTTCAGTGATGAATATTTGTATTCAATAATCCAGATCACAACAGTCAGACTTAATGTGAGCAACCCCAGTGGGTCTCATGCCCTGCGCTTGTATTCAACGCAGCCGCTTAACTCGATGCCTGTTCTACCACTTATTATGGCGGTTACCACTTAATCATTTTCTGGTCTACCATCATCAGGGGATGGTTACCGCTAACCTGGAACACGTCCCGGTAGGGCATGTAGCCGCTCACTTGCATGCTCTAATTTCCCGGGGAAGGCTAATGGCCCTCAAACAACACAGTCTGATTAAATCTCACCTAACTCAATCTTTACAGATATCGTTACCTTTCTCTTTATTACAGCTCGATTTAGTATGAAGGTTCATTTAGTCTCAACGCATCTCCCCAAGAACATCAACACATCAAATAATATTGTACTCCCAACATGACATTACCAAGTCGCAATTCCTTAACGTATGACTCATTCAGACACTGCTATGCAGCCACATTCAATGAACTCATACTGTAATTTCATTCAAACAGTAAACATAGCAGTTCTTATCATATTCAAGCACGCACGATTACAAACAACTCGGGGAAGGGTTAGGGCACGATTGTTATCTGGATACCGTACAAGTTACGGGCTCGGTTACTAACTCGAACTTATTACTCCGTACCTAGGCCAACGTATAACTCATACTTAGTTCAAACTCAAATAACTACACCCCTTAGCCCTGGCCTTACTTCCAAAATTTTCCTAAAATTTTCTCCTACTTTTAGGGCCCCCAATTTGAAGCCCAACCAGGAATTCAGATTCGACTAAAATATGGATCCCCTTCCAGAGCCCATAACTTCTGCCCCCAATATCCAAATTCCAATTTCTAGGCCCATACGGAAAATTTGGCCCGTCCTCTATAATTATCATGTTCAAGGTTTTGCCTGATTCCAACTAAAACTAGGCCGTTTCCTTAGTTCTTTTAGCGGTATCGCTGACTATCTTGGTTTAAACCGTCCATAGTAAATTAACCATAACTCGGGCCATGCTAACCCAAATTGCTCGATTCAAAAATGATGTTATGCGGTCTGTCCCAACACATCCACCCTAAAAGTTTCACAATGTTAGGCACCCAGACCTGCCCTAGATAAATTTCTAAAGTTAATGTTAATGCAGCCTTATTTCCATATTGGCAGGTTCTGCCCCAATCTTGAACTAGATTTCCTAACCCCATAGCTTTAACATCTGACCTCCAAAATTTGACTTCTTGCCCAATCCAGAAAGATGTGCTTGTCTATTACAACTTTCATGTTTGGTGGTCTTGCTAATTCTCACTGTAGCTAATTCAAAATCTCAAAACATGCCAACTATCCCTAACTGACCTGGTTTTGACAGTCTTTGGTAAACAGACCATAACTCCCTCCATACAAGTCGAAATCCCATTATTCAAATGGCGTAGTGCAGAGAACACCTTGGCCCATCTACCCTCCAATTTTTATGATTTTTAGGCTATTAGATCAACACCAAAGAATTTTTAAATATGTATAATTTTCTACCCTTACCCAGTGACACGTTTTTATCAATTTCAAACCTGAGTTTCGCTCCTTTCACCTCCATAATCACGTCATTAATACTCGTGACAACCCCACGTGAATCCAATGTCCTTTCCCCTCACCAAGTCACCTAAGTCAAGGAAAAACCTAAAATTTGATAACAAGAATACAAGAAAAATGTTGCAGACTTACCTTGATGTAAATTCAGGAGAGAAGCGATTTGAATGTCGAACCCTTTGTGCTTTAAATCTGAAAAAAAAAATATAAGAAGACTGAAGTTTAATGCTTTCCACTCGAAATTAGCATAACCATGATATTTTTTTGAAAAACTTCAAGGGGTTTGGAATACTCATACATGGGGTGCATGGGATGCACCCCCACTTACCACAAAAGGAGAGGGGCGTGGGCAGCCGGCGGTGGTCCGGTGGTGGCCGGCAAGGCACGGCTGCGAGAGGGAGGGGGAGAGAGAGAAGAGTGAGGGAGAGAGAGACAAGAGAGTGACAATGAGAGAGAGAGGGAGAGAGCACGAGAGGAAGAGAGAGAATGAGAGGAAGAGAGAGAAAGAGAGAAGGCGTGAGTGAGGGGAGGGGCGGAGTAGGGCACGGTTAGGGTTTGAGGGGGCAACTGGGTAGTGGGGAGGGGAAAAGAAAAAAAAGGAAAGAGAAAAGGAAAATGGAAAGGAAAGAAAATAAAAGGAGGAAGAAAATAAAACATATTCTAGAGTTTGATTTGAGTGGATTTGGGAGGGAAAAATTTGATTTCAAAATAAAATAGATAGGTGGCAAAAATAAATGAAAGGAGTAATTAATTAAGTTGGGAAACACAATACTCAAGTATTTAATTCGAGAAAAACAAATATCCCAGATGAAAAATAAATAAATGTTTTTTAACGAAAAATTTAAAAGACACAATTCATGGCAAAAGAGGTTTAGAACGACTTGGATTACAAGGGTCGGTCCACATCATAAGATCTCCCAATTTAATTTTTCGGGGTTTTACATACTACCCCACTTAAGAAAGTTTCGTCCCCGAAACTTCAGGAAGCTGTGACACGGTGCCACTATGAACATGAATTTCCGATGTTTTACATACTACCCTCCTTAAAAGGTTTCATCCTCGAAACTTATATGCACCTGATTATATGAACAAGTGAGGGTATTTGTCTCGCATCTCCTGCTCTGGCTCCCAAGTGGCTTCAGACATCTCATGATTGGCCTAAAGGACCTTTACCAGGGGCACCGTCTTCCTACAAAGGTGCTTTCCCACCGATTCAGGATCCGTAAAGGCTGTTTCTTTTGCGACAAGTCTTCCTAGAGCTGTACAGGATCAGGCTCGATTATGTGTGAGGGATCTGAAATATATTTCCGTAACGGCGACACATAGAATACATTATGTACTCTAGGAAGTTCAGGCGGTAGTTCCAGTCGATAAGCTACTTCCCCAATTCTCTGTATGACGGGGTACGACCTGATGTACCTCGGGCTGAGCTTTCCTGCCATCCCAAATCTCGCGACTCCCTTGGTTGGGGAAACTTAGAGAAATACTTGATTTCCTACTTGAAACTCAGGGGGCATACGCCTCTGGTCGGCATAGCTCTTCTGACGGCTCTGGGCGGCTCTCATTCGCTTATGGATCACTCTTATTTTATCCATGGTGGCTTG
Source organism: Lophocereus schottii (assembly GCA_002740545.1). Classification (NCBI taxonomy): domain Eukaryota; kingdom Viridiplantae; phylum Streptophyta; class Magnoliopsida; order Caryophyllales; family Cactaceae; genus Lophocereus; species Lophocereus schottii. Next base: position 7,679 of record NCQV01086941.1, read on the forward strand.
GATTAACTCCGCCCCAATAGTCACAACTTCATCAATCTCCTGCCAACAAAGTGGTGCTCTGCATTTCCTCCCGTACAGTGCCTCGTACGGGGCCATGCCAATACTCGCGTGGTAACCGTTGTTGTAAGAGAACTCAATCAATGTCAGTTGCTTGTCCCACGCACTCTTAAAATCCAAGGCGTAAGCCTTTAGCATATCTTCTGATGTTTCAATAGTGCATTTAGTCTGTCCGTCCGTAGCAGGATGGAAGGCAGTACTAAAATGCAGTAACATCCCAAATGCTTCTTACAACTTCTGCCAAAATCCCGACTGGAACCTGGTATCCCGATCTGACACTATGGAACTGGGTACCTCGTGCAACCGTACTATCTCCTCAAGGTATGCTCGAGTTAGCTGATCTAGGGTCCAAGTATTCCTCATAGCTATAAAATGGGCTGTCTTCGTGAGTCTATCCACTATGACCCAAATCACATTGTTCTTTCATTGAGTTAACGGTAAACCCATTACAAAATCCATACACATCGAGTCCCATTTCTACTCAGGGGCATCCAGAGGTTGTAAAGGTCTCGCTGGCCGTTGGTGTTCGATTTTTACTTGCTGGCAGGTTAGGCACTTTGCAACATATTCGACCACTTTCTGTTTCATGTTACTCCACAAGAACGTCTGTCTTAGGTCCTTATACAACTTATTTTCCCCAGCATGTACTGAGTTTGGAGTATTGTGGCCCTCGTCAAGGATTTTCTTTTTAAGTGCCTCCACGGCTGGAACACACATCCGATTATGAAATCTTATGGTACTATCTTCATGAATTATGAATCCAGATGCTTTACCCACTAATACTTCTTCCCTAATCCGTTTGAGTTGAGGGTCCGTAGCCTGGCCTACTTGAATTTCCTCCATGAAGGTCGGTTGCGCTTCCAAGGCGCAAAGCATAGGTTTGGCCCTTGGGGTAATTACGTTAAATTCTAACTTTTGAAATTCCTCACATAACTCATTCAGAAGCAGTGTAATGCTGGGTACGGTCAGCGACTCAATGCATCTGCTACTACATTAGCTTTTCTTAGATGGTATTGGAAATGAACATCGTAATCTTTTAGAAACTCCAACCACCTTGTATGTCTCAAGTTCAGATCCTTTTGTGAGAAGAGATATTTTAGACTCTGGTGATCGATGAAAACTTCACAGCATACCCCATACAACTAATGCCTCTAGATCTTAAGCGCAAACACGACAACTGCTAATTCCAAGTCATGAGTTAGGTAGTTTCGCTCATGTGTCTTCAGCTGTCACGAGGCATAGGCTATAACACGACCCTCATGTATTACCACACAGCCTAGCCCGTTCCTAGAGGCATCGCTATACACCACAAATTATCTGTCAGTGGTAGGTAAGGCCAGTATTGGCGCACTCGCCAGTCTCTTTTAAGCTCCTGGAATGCTTCCTCACACTGTTCCGTCCATTCATACTCAGTGACTTTCCTGGTCAAGTTGGTGAGTGGGGTGGCAATTTTTGAGAAATTTTGGATAAATCTGTGATAGTATCCTGTCAAACCCAAGAAACTCTTTACTTCCGTCGGGTTCTTAGATTTGGGCTAGTTTGTCACGGCCTCTATCTTTTGGGGGTTCACTGATACTCCCTCATTGGATACCACGTGTCCCAAAAATGCCATCTTGTTCAACCAAAACTCACACTTTGAAAATTTGGCGTACAGCTCATTTCTTCTTAATACTTCCAATCTGACACTGTGGAACTGGATACACCGTGTAACCGTACTATCTTCTCTAGGTATGCTCGAGCTAGCTGATCGAGGGTCCAAGTATTCCTCATAGCTATAAAATGGGTTGTCTTCGTGAGTCTATCCACTATGACCTAAATCGCATTGTTCTTTCATTGAGTCAACGGTAAACCCATTACAAAATCCATGTGAAAGTCTCGCTGGCCGTTAGTGTTCGATGTTTACTTGCTGGCAGGTTAGGCACTTTGCAACATATTTGGCCACTTTCTGTTTCATGTTACTCCACAAGAACGTCTGTCTTAGGTCCTTATACAACTTATTTTCCCCAGCATGTACTGAGTTTGGAGTATTGTGGCCCTCGTCAAGGATTTTCTTTTTAAGTGCCTCCACGGCTGGAACACACATCTGATTATGAAATCTTATGGTATTATCTTCATGAATTATGAATCCAGATGCTTTGCCCACTAATACTTCTTCCCTAATCCGTTTGAGTTGAGGGTCCGTAGCCTGGCCTACTTGAATTTCCTCCATGAAGGTCGGTTGTGCTTCCAAGGCGCAAAGCATAGGTTTGGCCCTCGGGGTAATTACGTTAAGTTCTAACTTCTGAAATTCCTCACATAACTCGTTCAGAAGCGCTATTAAGCAGTGTAGTGCTGGGTACGGTCGGCGACTCAATGCATCTGCTACTACATTAGCTTTTCTTGGATGGTATCAGAAATGAACATCGTAATCTTTTAGAAACTCTAACCATCTTGTCTGTTTCAAGTTCAGATCCTTTTGTGAGAAGAGATATTTTAGACTCTGGTGATCGGTGAAAACTTCACAGCATACCACATACAACTAATGCCTCTAGATCTTAAGCGCAAACACGACAGCTGCTAATTCCAAGTCATGAGTTAGGTAGTTTCGCTCATGTGTCTTCAGCTGTCGCGAGGCATAGGCTATACCACGACCCTCTTGTATTACCACACACCCTAGCCCGTTCCTAGAGGCATCGCTATACACCACAAATTCTCTGTTAGTGGCAGGTAAGGCCAGTATTGGTGCACTCGCCAGTCTCTTTTAAGCTCCTGGAATGCTTCCTCACACTGTTCCATCCATTCATACTTAGTGACCTTCCTGGTCAAGTTGGTGAGTGGGGTGGCAATTTTTGAGAACTTTTGGATAAATCTGTGATAGTACCCTGTCAAACCCAAGAAACTCCTTACTTCTGTCGGGTTCTTAGATTTGGGGCAGTTTGTCACGGCCTCTATTTTTTGGGGCTCCACTGATACTCCCTCATTAGATACCACGTGTCCCAAAAACGCCATCTTGTTCAACCAAAACTCACACTTTGAAAATTTGGCGTACAACTCATTTCTCCTTAATACTTCCAATCTGACACAGTGGAACTGGATTCCCCGAGCAACTGTACTATCTTCTCTAGGTATGCTCGAGCTAGCTGATTCAGGGTCCAAGTATTCCTCATAGCTATAAAATGGGCTGTCTTCGTGAGTCTATCCACTATGACCCAAATCGCATTGTTCTTTCATTGAGTCAACGGTAAATCCACTACAAAATCCATGTAAAAGTCTCACTGGCCATCGGTGTTCGATTTTTACTCACTGGCAGGTTAGGCACTTTGCCACATATTTGACCACTTCTTGTTTCATGTTACTCTACAAGAACGTCTGTCTTAGGTCCTTATACAACTTATTTTTCTCAAGGTGTACCAAGTGTGAAGTATTGTGGCCCTCGTTTAGGATTTTCCTTTTAAGTGCCTCCACGGTTGGAGCATACACCTGGTTATGAAATCGTATGGTACTATCTTCATAAATTACGAATCCGGATGCTTTGCCCACCAATATTTCTTCCCTAATCCGTTCAAGTTGAGGGTCCGTAGCCTGGCCTACTCGAATTTCCTCTATAAGGGTCGGCTGCGTTTCCAAGGCGCAAAGCATAGGTTTGGCCCTCGGGGTAATTACGTTAAGTTCTAACTACCGAAATTCCTCACATAACTCGTTTGGAAGCGCTATTAAGCAGTTCAGTGCTGGGTGCGGTCGGCGACTCAATGCATCTGCTACTACATTAGCTTTTCCTGGATGGTACTGGAAATGAACATCGTCATCTTTCAAGAACTCTAACCACCTTATCTGTCCCAAGTTCAGATCCTTTTGTGAGAAAAGATATTTTAGACTCTGGTGATCGGTGAAAACTTCACAGTGTACCCCACACAGGTAATGCCTCCAGATCTTAAGCGCAAACACAACACTACTAATTCCAGGTCATGAGTCGGGTAGTTTCGCTCATGTGTCTTCAGTTCTTGCGAGGCATAGTCTATGACGCGACCCTCTTGCATTAGCATACACCCCAGTCCGTTCCTAGAGGCATCACTATATACCATAAATTCTCTGTCAGTGGTAGGTAAGGCCAGTATTGGCACATTCATCAGTCTCTTTTAAGCTCATAGAATGCTTCCTCACACTGTTCCGTCCATTCATACTTAGTGACATTTCTGGTTAAGTTGGTGAGTGGGGTGGCAATTTTTGAGAAATTTTGGACAAATCTGCGATAGGACCTTGCCAAACCCAAGAAACTCCTTACTTCCGTCAGGTTCATAGATTTGGGCTAGTTTGTCACGGCCTCTATCTTTTGGGGGTCCACTGATACTCCCTCATTGGATACCACGTGTCCCAAAAATGACATCTTGTTCAACCAAAACTCACACTTTGAAAATTTGGCGTATAGCTCATTTCTCCTTAATACTTCCAGGGCTATCCGTAGATGGTGGGTATGCCCCTCTGGGGTCCTCCAATAGATTAGGATGTCGTCTACAAAGACCACCATGAATTTATCCAAATAGGGTTTAAGGACCCTGTTCATGAGATCCATAAATGCTGCCGGGGCATTGGTGAGGCCAAATGGCATCACCACAAATTTATAGTGTCCATACCAAGTACGGAAGGTGGTCTTGGATATATCTCATTCTTGATTCGCAGTTTATGGTACCCAGAACGAAGATCTATTTCAGAAAATATCCCCGCACCTCGTAACTGATCAAAAAGGTCATCTATCCTAGGCAGAGGGTAACGGTTCTTGGCTGTTATCTTATGCAGTTCTCGGTAGTCTATACACAACCTTAGGGTCACATCCTTCTTCTTTACAAAACAACCCCGGGGCTCCTCATAGGGATGTACTAAGTCGGATATACCCCTTCTACAAGAGTTCCTCTAACTATGCCTTTAATTCCTTAGTTCTGCCGGTGCCATCTGATAGGGTACCCTAGAGATAGGTGTTGCTCTAGGGGCTAGGTCGATACAGAACTCCACTTCTCTAAGGGTGGCATACTGGAAATCTCATCTGGGAATACATCTGAAAATTCCCTCACTACTGAAATGTCCTCAAGGGAGGGTCCTGCACCCTCGGTTTTCTCTATGTTACATAGGAATCCCTCGCATTCTTGAACTAACAACTTGTGGGCTTGCATCACAGAAATCAATTTCACTCCCGTTCTCAATCTCGGGCCCTTATGCACGACCTTTTCTCCATTGGGTCCCCTTAAGGTGATTTTTCATCTTGGACAGTCTATTTGAGCATGATGCTTTGCTAACCAATCCATTTCACAGATAACCCCAAAGTCTGTCAGCTCAAATCTATATAAGTCTACCAGGAATTCATACTCATACATTCTAAGAGGGCAGTCCTCGTATAGCTCCTCACACGTCACAGTCTTTCTATCAGGGGGAATCACAGACAGCAATGAAGATTTACGGATGGGAACTAGTCCTAATGACTCAACCAGTTTAATAGAAATAAAGGAGTGTGTGGCACCCGAATCAAACAAAACGTCTACTGGTTGAGTTCGGATAGAGAAAGTACCCGTCACAATATTGGAAGCATCTTCTACTTCCTCCTTACGCATCATATAAACTCTACCCCCATAGTTCCAGGGTGGTTGGTTGGGAGCTCGGGGCCTGGGCTTGCTGAGGTGCCCAGTTCTACTGGTTAGGGTTGGCCGCCTGCCCACCCCCATTCTAGTATGGTTGTTGGGGTTGCTGTCCATGTCCATGTCCCTGACTTTGTCCTTGTCCTTGTCCTTGGCCGGTAGGAGGTGAGGGAAGTAGGCAGTCCCGAACTTGGTGTTAAGTGCTTCCGCAGCGAAAACACCTCTTGGTCGATCGACACTCCCTAGCATAATGCCCCAACTTCCCACAGGCGTTGTAGGTTACCTTAGGCCGTGTGTGTGGGGTGTTGGCCTCCACGAGTATAGTTTGAGTACTGATTTCCGGCAAGTCGATGGTATCGCTCCTACAGCGGAAAGTTGCCTCGGTTATCCCCCTTTCTCTTAGTTCCCCGTTACTTGTTGAAGTAGTTACTTTGCTCCTTCATCGCTCTTTTTACGTTGACCACAATGTCATGTAGGTCAACGTAAGAGGTGTACTGACGTACCGACATCCTCCCCTTAATGGTGGGGTTCAGCCCGGTCTCGAACCGATTCATCTTCAGCCTTTCGTCATCTACGAAGGCTGGGTAAATCGCGAGAGCTCCATAAATTTCGAGGCGTACTCAAGTACGCTCATGTCCCCCTGTTGAAGTTGCATGAACTCGCCCTCCTTAGCCCTTTTGTAGGGAGATGGGTTAGAAATGATCCTTGATCATTTTCTTGAACTTGTTCCAACCAAACCCAGGCTCATATTGTCTCTCCCTCACTGTGGCCCACCATAGGTCGGCCTTATCCTTTAGGTAAAATACAGCGAACCCCACTTTTCACTCCTCGGGGCATTGGAGTATGTCGAACAGTTTCTCCATGGTCGTAATCCAGTCCTCAAAGGTCTTGGGGTCAGGGGTGCCATCATACATTGGTAAGTGGTGGCTTGCGAATCTCTTAAACATATAAGAATTATCTTCTTCAGGCCTCTTCTCCCGAACCTCCATTAGCTTTTGCAGTTGCTTATTCTGAAGCCGCAACTCCCCTTTCTTCTGTAATAGCTCCAATAGTAGCAGGTTGGTAAGGTCCGCTCTAGCAGGTGAATTGGTCTCGTCTACCTAACTACGAGACCCATTCCCGTTCCGAGGGCGTAGGGCCTCCAGTCGTTCCCGAAGGGTCGACATGTTAATCTCCTGATTCACAGGGACTCTTGTAGCATGGTGAGAACCGGTTTGAGATTCGTTGTTGTTTTTCGCCATCCTATTCGGGAAATAAGTTGGGTTTAGTTCCCTTTCTAATAGTTCATTTCCTACATACTACTAGGGCTCAATAACACAGTGCATGCTAGTGCATCATACAACATTTGGCAGTTATTGGGTTTCAGCACTTCGCCACATCCATGTGGCACAATCACTACATCACATGCTCATGCATTTCACATCATACAGGTATCATGTTCACATGGTTCACAACTTTCACAACAAAGAACGCTGGTATTCAGATAATTCGAGGGAATTTTATTGCATAAAAAATTTTCAATATCATAAGTGCTCCACATTAATACTTTTCATTACATCATAGTTAATAACCTTATTAGCCACAGTGGCTTGATAACAAAATCAGAAAGTTAAGTAACAATACTGCCTTAGAGAAAAAGAAAACAAAAACAATGCTTCCTGAATGCTATGAGCTTCTACTGGTCAGGGGCGTCCAGTGGACAGGTACACGTGTACATTTGACCACATTTGCCCCGCTTCCACCTGGTCATCTAGTCTCAAACTCGCCCCTCTTCTCCCAGAATCTATCTCCTCGCGCAAGCTTTTTGGTCCTCTGGTGTGGTCATCCTGCTCAATGAACTCCCTCCTTCCTTCTTCTTGATCTCCCTCCGGGTTCTCCTTCTCGATATACTTTGTCTCGCACTCACTAGAGTCTCCGTTGAGGTCTTTACTTCCCATCAGCTGACCCTCACTCACCTCAGAATCTTCCTCGAGGTCCTCCTTAGGATCCTCCTCCTCCATTCGTTCCCCCTCTCTCAAGCCCTCCTTAGGGTCCCCTTGGGATCCTTCTCCTCCATGACTCACTAGGGTCTTCCTCAGGATCCTCCTTAGGG